>JAECUM010005071.1:0-30115 GCA_016617855.1 Megalonaias nervosa | reverse complement strand
CAAGATGTGTTGGACAGAGACAATTTAGCAGTTTTATGCCTGACATATGCAAAAATTCCCATATATCCACAAGATATACTGCCCACTCTCTTCATGCCACAGCTTTGAATGCAGTGAGAGATGCCAACCTTCCTGCTAGGCGCATTATGTCTCTGTCTGACCACTCCAGTGAACTATCATTGAAACCTTACACAAGACCCAGTACTCAACATAAACAACAAATGAGTAACATTCTTTCTAATGTACATATTCAAATGTAGCATTGTCTGCTCAAGACTCTTCTGCAGTACTATCTCATGCAACTGTAAATGTTCGGATGATCCCAACAAACTCAAGCAGTACTAAAGTAAATGTTCAAATGACCCCTACAAACCCAAGCAGTACTACTGAAGTAAATGTTCGTATCACCCCTACAATCCCAAGCAGTACTACTGAAGTAAATGTTCGTATCACCCCTACAATCCCAAGCAGTACTACTGAAGTAAATGTTTGTATCACCCCTACAACCCCAAGCAGTACAAATGAAGAAAATGTTACTGAATCTGCTCAAAATCCCCTACAAGCACTATCACATAATACAATGAACTCTATAACAGGTTTCACTAGACAATCCACCTGTCATTTCAATAACTGCACCTTCCAGTTTAATTCCAACTAAAAAAGTAAATGCAGACAAGTTAAGGAAATACATGAATCCACCTGTCATTTCAATAACTGCACCTTCCAGTTTAATTCCAGCTAAAAAAGTAAGTGCAAACAAGTTAAGGAAATACATGATTTTCAAGTTAAATGCCCCATGTCAACTATGCAGGCTAGAATAATAATGTACAAAGAATCATGTATCACTCCTGGTTTTTATTATATGGCAATTTCCAATGAATAGTTCTAGACAAATTAAGAAAATGCATAACAAATAGTTAGATACAAGTACAAATATTAAAGTAGTAAATACATGAATGTGTCATACAATTTTTCATTTTTATAGTGATTACATTGCTGTATTATAATTATTATTGCATTATATTTAGAAAAGTGTAAATAATAAATACAAATTTCACAGATTATGTTGTCTTGCTGTTTTGAACCCCTGAGTGAAACTCTTCTTACACCAAGAGCATTCTACATCATCATCAGCCTCTGTTTGCATCTGTCCATTTGTGTGTCTGTCTGTTTATTTACTACATTGATGTCACAAATTTGATGAGGGGGATCAGGTCATGAACCATTGTCACTAAAAAAAATCATGGAATAACTATGGGGATAAAATGTGTACTCAGTTATTTTAGAACTGTGTGGTATGTGTATGTGTGTATCTGAACCAACAAAACTGATCACACACCTTCTATAACCTAACCTCATGCACTACATGTATTAGTCCAGCCTGTTTATAAACATGAAAATAGGGTTTTGATGAACGAAATTAGATCACTCACATGTCCGAACAGTGATGAATCTGCCAAATCACATTAAGTCAGTCTATGAACGCATATATTCTTACAGCCATGACATCATGACTTTAAGTATTGAGCTTCCACTTTGAATACACGTGTCCATTAAGGTAAAATATAAAATTCATGTTAGCATTGTTCAGATCCGTACATTGGCTTTCATTGGGTGAAGGACTGGTATTATGATGACCTTATATACAATCAAGCAGGACAATCCTAAGTGCTATAAACAGCTACGTAACAGAAAACCCCAAATCTGTATTACTATGCTCAATGAAGATTTTTGTTTTTTAATGATGCAAACAAAATAATATAACGAATAACTGAAATTTCAATTATAAGAGTTTAACGGTTTTTTTTCAGAGTTTATTATGGTATAAACTGTCAGTTGCTGACTCACACAGCTTACATAATGCCCTTTGGGCATTATTTGCTGTGTGAGTCGGCAACTGACAGTTTATACCACAATAAACTCAGAAAAAAACAATCTTAAACTCTTAAGAAATTTCACATGTATCTCCAGTGTTAAGCATACAGTGTGAGCAGATTTTCAGACCCAGTTTTATCAAAATGAGCAGCTGCTGTCAGCTGAGTGTTGACACACTTAATAAACTTACGAAAATAAATCTTGTTGTTGATATAAAAGACTTGGATCAGATGCCAGGAGTCAGAAATTGGAAGGGAAATTGAAACAGACATCTGTATCAGCAAAACAAAGAGGATGTTTTCACCAAACAGCTAAAATTTTATTTGAGTGGATTTACAAGTGCAAGTATAGCAATGTTATGATCAGTGACATGAATGCTGTGTAAATATATTTTATTTATATTTAAAAAACTTGCACAGAAATACATAGAAAATCAGAGAGATAAACTTATGGTTTGTAGCTACTACCTGATGAGATCTATGAAGGGGTCGACAAATTTTTTAAAAATAAATATGTTACAAAATTGCAGATTCATGTGTGTCACTGAAGTCCATCAAAATGTCCAGATAAACTCTGGACAATTTAAGGATTGCAGGTTTGGACAAGTGCCAACTGTGTCTATTGATTTGGGAGTCCAAAATTATATTTATACTGTGATATGCTATTCAATGGCAGATATGTTTACAATTTAATAATCAGCTTAGAATTAGACAGGATTTTTAAAACTTCATGTCATTCATAGTTGACACCTGCAATATTGTACCTCAGTATATCTCTCTTTGTGTGTTGTAAGATAAATGTGTAAATATTATGTTTTATTCTGTCAATAAATTCAAAGTAAATGCTGAAATATATTTTTCAACTTGATTTCAGTAAGTCCTGCATTGAATCATTCTTTTTATATTCAGATTCGAAATGGCAGACTTCCTGACATACCAGGATTGACTGAGGTAATCAGTGGAGTTCTCTCTGCCTCTCAAGACTTCATGAGACAACAACAGGTAAAGACATAATCTTACTAGTAGAGCATATTGTTATAACTATGTGGTCTTAAACTAAGTAACAGAAAAAGCACAACCATCAAGTTTTGTAAAATCAACAAATAATTTAATTCCTTAGAATACAAAGTGAACCTTTAAAAGGAATTTTTAGTATTGGGAATTAAAACCCAAATAATCATTAAAGTTCTGTGACAAGTCCTAAAGTATAGAGTGTTCCAAATGAATTCCAGCAGTGTTCTGAATGAATTCCAATCTTGAATGTACTAATGTACCAGTGTCCTTGATGTATCACAATGACATAATCCAGAATGTAATAGTTTTTGTCCAAAAATGTAAATGAGCACTTTGTAACTCCAACAAATAATTTAGATAAATATCTCTTCTCAAATTTTATAACTGAGTACAACTAAAATTGATTCCACAAAACTGATGTTAAGATTGGAATGAATAATTTTGAAGTAAACAGCCTTATATAAAAAAAACTAAGACACAATAAGATGACCATGATGTGAGTCATTTTCAAAGGAAATCTCCATCAATTTCGTAAACAAGGTCAGGTCTGTTTGCTTAACTTTTAGCAAATAACCTGACAAACATCAGGTAGACCATGGTTTTTTCCAGGGAGAAAAACCAATGTCCTGAACTCAGATCCAAGTAAACATGTTGGTTACAAATGATCATTTTTTAAAAATATAATCTGCAGTCATGGGCAAAGTCATTTATGCAATATGTTGTTTACAAATGATGATTATAATCCACAACCTTGGACAAAAATTAAGCACTTGATATAGATATACATAACAATATGCTTTCCAGCTCATAGGTAATAAGTCTGAATTAGGCATCAGCCTCTACTGAAGTCAAAAGTAGCATACCTGCCAACCTTCCAGACAGAGTTAGGAAGTTTTTGAGACTCAGAGGGTTAGAGGATTTTGGCATCCCAAAGAGGGTCAGTGCACATGACCCTAAAAAGTGACACACAATTGAGAATAATTAAAATTATGTTTTCTCTGAAGCACATAAGGTACAATTGGTATTGTCAAATATCATCACCACACATAGACATTAAATAGAAAAATGACTAATTTTGATATGGTGTTCACAGTATGCATAAAGAATAAAATAATACCCCTTATTGCTGTGTTTCACAAAGTCAAACTCCATAAACCAGGTTTTAAAAATTTAGCTTTGCTAAGCATTGGTCACTTCACTGATACCACATCTTTCCCTCAATCAAACTGCATTTCAACATTTTGTCTTAAAAAAATGAATCACACTTCCACACTGTTGCAACTGTAGAAATAATAATGTTTTGCATGTTATGCTGTTATATATGAAGTAAAATCTGACTTCAAAAAACTATTGAAGTTTATTTCAAAGTAGCTAGTATTCTTTAATAAAGGTGGCTTAAATATTTTCACTCAACGCATGAAAGAGCAACATAACTTTTGTTTCTTCAGAACACATCTCTTTAATTTACCTGTCTTTAAACAACTGGGTTGTTCCACTTTATGTACTTGTCCTGTGCAGATTATCTTAATGGGCTCTTCCACAAAAGATTCTTAATACAGCATGACCATAGCTATTGCCTGTCAGTCATATTGTCAGTCAGTCAAGTAATCTATGCCAAGGTGGTTGTTTATCTCTGACTGACTTATCTTTTAGCCACCTCTGTGACAATCAACTGCATAAACTCATCCGAGGTGATAACTTTCCATGAGCATTACATACAACTGTTTACTGTTTATACAGGTTACAGGCATATATTGTAGCGTCAAGAAAGATCTCTGTCTAAGTTTTTTTGTACTAAGAAATCTAAAAATTACTGTTTTAGAAACACAGTTGTGTTAGAGGGTTCAGGAGACAAAATCATGTTTCTCCCGCTATAAATGGATTCATTGTTTAATTATGGCGCAGTCAAGTTCTGGATGTTCCATGTACATTTAAATGATAATACATAACCATGGTTAGAACATATATGTTTGAGAGCACCCATAGTGAATGAGTAAGCAGTGAGATACATTATTGGGTGCTTGACACAAATCTGGATGATATAGACTCATTCTTTTCACAAAATACCCATTTGAAGTTTATAAAAAAACAAGTTTAAAACCAGGATATGTATTCAATTCATTAAAATCTGATTTTGAGCTCTAGAACATGGACTACCAGAATGCTAGCTCTGGCTACAATATATTGAAATGGGGTAACCCAGTGGGCTGCTATGATGTAATTCATTGCTTTATGTCTTTTTTATATGCCTGCCAATTTGATAGAGCATTTATACTATGACTTTGAGCTTGCCTATCCAGTTTGTCTGTTCGCTTTTCTGTATCCAGAAAATAACTTATATTCTAGAGCACATACTTTAATCACAATTTGTTGACAGCTTGCACATGAGGTAAGAAAGAAGCTTCTTTATTTTGGGATCAAGAGGTCAAAGGGCAAGCTCACTGTCGCGGAAAAGAAAAATGGTTTCTGCACAATAATAGTAGTTCTACAGCACATACTTGGATTAATCTTTGTAGATAGCTTGCACTTTGGGTAAGGGAGGAAGAAGCCTGTCAGTTTTGGGATGAAAGGTCAAAAGTCATGGTCAATATAACTGAAAGAAGAAAAGTTCTGAAAGAAAAGAAATGGTTTCTTTTCATCAACATTAGTTTTACAACACAGAACTGGACTAAATTTTGTTTATACCATACACTCCAGGTAAGAAAGAAGCAAGTTGACTTTGGGGTCAAAGGTCAAGGTCTCTGACAGAAGGCAGAAAAATGGATTCTGTACTTAAATTTCAGTTCTCAACCTTATAAAAAAGACTATTGAATTGGGAGTCAAGGAGTTAAAGGTTAAGGTCACTAGCAGAAAGAAGATGTATGAATCCCAATAACACAGACCTGGGTCAGACTTATGGATATCTTGCACTCAGGGTAAGGAAGATGCCTGTTAATTTTGGTTTCAAAAGGTCGGAAGTCAATATCACTGACTACAAGAACAAAAGCTGGTTTCTGCTCAAAATGTCAGGTCTCAACTGTGTACCTTAATCCTGATGTTGTGGATAATATACCTATAAAGTTTTGGGGTAAAGTGATGAAAGGTCAAGGTCACTGTGACTGAAAGAAGAAAAACATTTTTACATCATGACTTTTTTCACCACATACCTTTACACGCATTTTATGGAGGGCTTGTTGAATTTTATGTTTAAACAATAAAGGTCAAGGGCATTCTTTTTCTCCAAGAAAAATTGTTTATCAGAATAACTTTTATTCTGACTGCTTCAGTGGCCTAATTGGTTAGAGCATCCACCTCGGATGCAGGAAGTCGCGGGTTCGAACCCCGGCCAAGTCATACCAAAGGCTTATAAAAATACTACTAACAGCTGCCTTGATAGGCACTCAGCATCAAGAGGTCAGTATTAGGACTGGTTGGCCTGGTGTCAGGATAATGTGACTGGGTGGGGCATCATGCTACATATCTACGGTATGATGCCTCAGTGCTAGACATCACTATAAACTGCCACATAGCAATATGACTGAAAATTTTTTAAAGCTTTGTTAAAAATCCAAATCACACACACACACACACACACAAACTTTTGTTCTACAGTAAGTTCCTTCACCAAACTTTAAAATAGCCCACTCTCATGGTAGTAAATAAACCAATAGATTCTGGGGTCTAGAGGTCACAGTAAGTTTAGTTCAAGATGATGTACCTAGACCAAAGGTTCAGGTCATTGAGGCTTGTTGGGCAATACTCTCCAGTCAACCATGACCTACTGGTTCAGGAGGACTATTAAACATCAGGCTGGTATATGATGCACTGTTCATGGTACTTTTGTTTTAAAACATACCTACATAAATGCTAAACAGCAGATAATAATTGATCATGATATGTCAGTTGCCTTCTTTGGACTGTTTGCTTTCTTTACTTGTAGCCCACTTGATACCACTGTAGTGGGTGACAATCTGCATGATCAAGACTGCTTTCCTTCCAAAATACATGGGAAGTAATAACTCCTAGACTCAGGGGCTAGACTAGATATGGAAATTGAATAAGGCAGATTGGAAAACATTTCAGTCCCTCAGTGAATAAAATCTTACAGCTGATCATTTCAAAAACACAGCAAATCTGATACCTATGATATTTAGTAACATTCTCTCTGAATGTTGCTGCTGATACAATACCAAAACTTAGCATTCCATATACACTTTCTTATAAGTTGAGTCTATCTGGACACTGAACAGACCCAGATCTGCTGTCACATAATGTGCCAGCAGAACTGAGTCTGTGCAGTTTGTTGGGAGTAATCATTAGAACAAACAACAATGACCCTGATCTGCTGGCACATAATGTGCCAGCAGATCTGGGTCTGTGCAGTTTGCAGTTGGACTCAACTTATAAGTGAGTATATATGGTATTCCTATTCTTTCAGCAAATCATGGTTTGGTGGTGCTTGGAAAAATGCTTTCACAGTGTAAAAAAAATGGAAAAGACCTTTAAATTAAAATCAAGATTATAATAAACTCTTCATTCTTTGAGAACTACAAGACTTTTATGATCAAGCCCTTCAGACACTGGCAGGATTAGATGATATCCACTATCAACTTCCAAAACACTAACAGCTCTCATTACACTATGAAACATTTTAAGTAAAATTTGGGGAACTGGTAACTAAACACTGTTGTGGTGAGAAGTAATGGTGATACTACCAGTACTTAAACCTGGTAGTAATTATAATGACACATCCAAGTATAATCTAAGAACATTAACAAATTGTATTTCCCAAAATGTGGAATAAATGATCAATGACAGACTCCTCTGGTATAAAAAAAAAAATTGTATTTGAATTTCATTGTGAATTTAGATGCCAGAGAAACACAATATAATCAGACTTTAAACATTTATTAGAGAAGCTTTTAATAAGAAAGAACATAGAGTAGGCATGTTTGTTTTACTTAATGCTTATTACATGACATTGAAGTATGGTATAATGAATACCCTGTTCAACTGTATGTCTGAGGGGCCCCCTGTCTTTATATCCAGTTATTTAAAAGAGAGAAATTTCAGTGCTAAGATAGATAGCACCTTTCTGACCATTATCTTATGATATGGGTGTACCTTAGTACATCATATTGTCATGGGAGAATGGCATAATTCAATAACCTGTTCAATGGTATGTCTAAGGGGCTGCCTTCTTACTTTATATCCAGTTGTTTGAAAGATAGAAATTTCAGTGTTACAGTTAGTGCCACCTTTTCTGAAAGATATCCTCAGGATATGGTTATACCTTATGGCACCGTATTGTCAGTCACCATTGTCAGCATCAAAAGTAACAGCATAGTGAAATGTCTTAATTCAGGAACTTAATGGTCATTGTATGTCAGTAACATTTTGATCTGGTATAGATCAGATAGTATGCATAATAGTGAATGTCAGTTACTTACTGTATATGCCTAAATAGAGTTCAGAAGTGGGCAGAAGAAAATGTGGCAAACACAGATTGGGATCACTGTGACCCACATTTCATGCTTCAGGTAAATTTTGTATTTTAACTGTTCATGCAAGAATCATTAAACCTGATGATTGAATACATTTCTATTACCACCACACCAGTGCAAAAAGAGTTTCAAGTTAAGTTTTTTAATTTAGCTGATGCTGTGTATATCCTATTCAATCAAGAATCATCAGGTTTTCATGCTTGTTGTTAAGTACAACACCCATAGTGAAAGATGAAGTCTTTGTGACTTATACTTTATGCTTCAATACTTTGTTGAATTTTTGTGATGAGGGTGAAGTATTCATCACGATGCATTCTGTCTTCAAATTTCATATTTTCTTGTATAACAGTATGTATACATGTTGCATAAAAGCTGTATGGTCGTGAGCTAAACACATAAGCTTCTTTTAACTTTAGCCAATAAAATGTAAAATATAGATCACAATGATCATTTTTATAACTGTGTGATACTAATAAAGATGCATACACTCATTTAGTAACATGGTTCTAGCATGAACAGTATAAGTTTAACAGTACATGAACGAAATAGTGGCTATAAATTTGCCCATGTGACAGGGCATAAAAGACATAAAACAACCAACAATGAGTTTATGAAAATCACAGATTCATATTGTTTTTTTTTCTTATATTTTTGGACAAAAACTTGTTCATAAATCTGCTTTAGAAGCTATTATTATTGTCAGTCATTCAAGCCTTATTTTATTTGTTGAGAGTCATATGCTTAGAATAACCTAGGAATGACAGCCAGAATGACCACTATTAGATACATAGTTCAAGCATTAGTAATTACACATCTCCCTCGATAACTCGCACCCAGATAATTCGCGAACCCGCTTATAATGCAGTGTCCGGCATGGCTCCCGATTTTTTTCCCAAGAAAATATATTTTAAAATGTGCTGAACGTGAAAAAAATTGCGATAAGAATTGGTAAATTGGTAAATTGAACCTTGATACATACCGTATTTTATGTAAATTTTCGTACACGAAAAAAATAATTATTAATCATTAATTTTTGTAAAAACAAAATGGGAATACAGTATTTTCGATCTTTTTTGCAAACGTAAATCTTCTTAGTGGAAATTTTATGTCCAATAATTTAATGAATTTTTCAAATAATAGAAAGTGATATGTACGAAAAATTATGATACATTTAAATAATTATTATTTTGATAACTGGATTATGTACGAAAAATTAAAGGAAACGAAAAAATACATGAAATACGGTAGCTCATTTTCTCATCGGAAATTGTGATTATTGCCCGTAAAGATAGAATCCATATTGTAAAATTTGCAAGTTCTAATAAGATATCACATATTATGTTTGGGTTTTTTTTGAGAGAAATAGTTGTCAATACACTGTAAATAAACAGTCTGGTGAAACAGCGATCAACAAAAAATTCTGATAAATGCTAACAGGTGGCAACAGAGAATGAAATAAACACCAATTAAATGTCTTGCTATGTGAAATTCACGTTTTAATCCTTTAATTTCGCTTGAATGTAAACACTATAATTGCAACATATTCTCTTCTATGAAAACATGAAAAGAGTCAATCGACCGTCACATCGAACCCGTGAGTACTTCTGTGAGAACCTAATTACATTACGGCTTTGTTTTGATCAGCAACATGGGGAAGTGTTTGTTGCATTAAAAAAATCAATTGAAAGAGACCCGTGTTGTTTTATCACTTTGAATATGTCTTTTGTATCAAATCAAGCAAGGGAAGTACAATTTTAAAAAAATTCAAAGGCATGCCAATAGCATAAGTTCTTGTGGTCATTACCGTTCTCAAAATTAATTTTATTTGACCAATCGAAAATGGTTTCACATTTTTATGTACTTAACATCACTAAAGTATATAATATCAGTAATGTATCCTAATCATTTGTAAGTGTGACCATGGAGAGCAAAGGAAGTAAGCGAAAGGTGTACTCAGTGACTGAAAAGCTGTGCATCATAAATAGGGTTCATAATGGCGAAGCGAGATCCAACGTTTGCAGTGAACTAAATAATTGCTGAGTCGACATTTAGAGGTTGGCTTAAGGATAAGCAGAAACTTCAGGATTATTTACATGATGTTGATTCAGATAGTGGGATCAAACGAAAACGAGCATGGACTGCAAACGATACTGAATTAGATGATGCTGTGTACGCATGGTTCACACAGCAACGTGAACAAGGTGTTCCCATCTCTGGAACAATTTTCAAGGTCCAAGCAGAAAAAATGGCAAAAAATATGGAGAATGAATCTCGTTTTAGGGCAAGCCATGGATGGCTTAGGAGATTCCAGCGCCAACATAGAATTAAACAAAATTCATTGTCAGGAAGCCGCATGTAATTATCCATACCAGCTCAGAGAGATAATCATCCGTGAACATTACACAGAGGCAGCAGAGAATTCAAAGAGTAACACACACAAAAAAAATGAACAGATGTTTTCAAATTGTAAAGTGATATTTGTCAAACGTGTCACAAACTGCAAGTATTATCGTGTTCTAATTTACGTTATTTTAAATTTGTAGACCCATTAAATTCATGTTGGTAATGGTTAACCCTTGTAAATTTATTTTCTCTTTCATTTTACCTCTACCGCAATCAAATCTACCCATCGTTCGATCGACATTGTTTTTTCGAAATGAGCATCGATCTTTTGTATAAAAAAAGTCTACTTTGGATCAAACAATAAAACTAGAATTTATCCAATTCAACACAAAAAGTTGTGATGTAGTACACAATGTGCGAAGTCGTACATGTGTTAAGCGAATGGAAACCATGTGGAATAATGTTTTGATGATCTCCTCAATATACTGTAAGTTATCCTGAAATTAATGTTACTCTGTGAGGATAAAAGTAAACAAAGTACACCGCTATGAAGAGGTATTTATTCACAGTTAATCTTAGCACGATTATTAATTGAGTATTCAACACTAACATGCCAACCCAACCCACTCCCCTTTTGCCTCTACATCGATCCCTTTGTTAGTTTTGTTGTTTGTTATAGGTCCCTCGATAACTCGCACCCTCGCTTATAACGCGGTCGATGTTTTTGGACCCCGTTGTGCGCGAGTTATCGAGGGAGTGGTGTACTAGGATTAGACACTACAGCTGAGGTCTCACATGAAATGCATGCAGTCCACTTATCTAATTCCTTTTGTATATCATTTACATGTAGAATAGATTCTTAACATCTTAAGGGTAGCATATCACAATATACTTTCTAAAATCATTAATAAGGAAGGTTTACAATTTAATATTCAATTATTTCTACTTCAACTGCACTAGTCATAAGGGACCTACCGTGAAAGGTACAGTGTATATAGTATATACAAATCAATGGGGTCATGAATGAACACAAATATTTAGTAAAATCAAACAGTGTAGGTCACAGAGACCTTCTTTGCTTGTAAGGGTGTAGTACTAAGAAAGAGGCATTCAGTTATTTATTTTCATGATTCTAACATAAATAGCACCCAATAAATGACTTTTGAAGACAAGATCACTTGACTCTGAATTTATTTTCTCAATGGTAATTAATGTTTACAATAGCTACTGGAGACTATGCAAAGTTTCAAAGAGATGAGCTGTGTAAATTGTTAATTACACTCAGGTTTTAGGAGTGAAGACGTCATAAAGCTTTTGTATGAATTTGACATGATTTTTAAGTGATTGTTTATGCACTTTCATTTCCAGGATGAGTGCAGCTTTGTATCCTTAAGAGATGTAGAACGTGTTCTGAATGTAATGAGCTGGCTCTATGCACAAAGCCAAGGTGGGAGAACTCTGTTTGACAGAATGGATGAAATTAAACCATTCTCTGCTGATAATGAAGGGAGCATGGAAGAGGAGACTGAAGAAGATGAGGATTCAGAAGAGGGACTAGAAGCTGAGGATGAGGTTCAAGTGAGAGGAAAAGTTTGACATAATATTGTATAGGAGTCTTGACACTTAAGACAAGATTTAGTCAACTAGTTCTCAAATTATATTAAAAATTTGAATGGAGACTCAAAACTTGATGATTTCAGGTAAAAGATGCTTATATTATTGACTGGTTCACAGCAGGTTTTGTGACAGTTAAAACACAGAAATACTTTGTGACCTGAATTTTGCGAACAGAATTAATAACACACAGAAACACAAATATTCACCTCAACTTAATATGATTGTAAGTTGAGCAAGTCTTTTTATGACATGCTGTAAAGTGATCTTAGGTGACCATGACTTTCAAACTAACATGTACCTGCTAACCTTCCAGACAGTTTTTTGTGGGTTTTCTTGAGACTCAAAAGTGTGTTTGCGCTCCCAAGGGGGTCATTGTGCATGACCAAAACAGCAACATAATACAATTGAGAATAAGTTATCTACTTATATAAACTTTTAGAAAACGACCTGGAGTTCTAGTCTGAATAAAAGTAAATAACATATCTGTTTATGCTTACAAAGAAACAATAGTTGGTAGACTTAGCATTGTCAAATATTATCACACATATGTGCCCATGCTCATGTAATCACAACCATATGGATATTAACAAAGTATACACCAAGTTTCAATTTTAAAATTCCTTTGGTCAGTGGAATACAGTCTTAATTAGATGAAGTCTTTGCTGCTGTTAGTAGTTTAGAAGGGGTTTTAAAGTAATATGATTGTCTTTTGGGTTCATCTTGGCACTTATAGTGACTAGATGATGCTATTGTTCAAACTTCCCCGAAGATTTTGTCAGATTTTTCTCAGCATAGAAAATTATTTTTTTTTCATCTGCATTTCTGTGAGAGATTGTCAGACATGCAGGTCTGAACACTGATCTGCAACTGCAAACTGCATTCATGCATTGCCTTGATGCTGAGTGGTGTTTCTATGTCAATGGACAATGCACACTCAAGAATGAGTAATGTTGATTTGTTGTTTGAAGTAAATGTGAAAGATAAAATGTAGAACTTGATACAAATATATATTGTAACAATGTTAAAATTTTGTAAAATGTGTATTAAAAAACAAATAAAGGTAACACATGTAAAATTCTTAAAACAATATTAAAATGTGTTGTATAAACTGCATTTCCTTAAGAAGTTTATGATTTTCTCAGGTGGTATGTTCTCATGCAATTCACATCAAAATACTTCAGTCTCATAGAATGGAAATTGATACATTGGATGGGAATGTGCTTCACTGTCAGCAGACAGGGCATGGTTCACCCCTCATGAGGTATACTTTAGTCAGGTACTATCTGATGCACAATCGGCTCAGTACCCCTCATCTTTCCAAGTTTTTTTTCTATACAAGGAATGACACTCTTCAATAATGGGTTTGTTCTTCATAAGCCTGTATGTGAATTTTTATTCCACATATTTTGGAAATTATGATGAAAATGCTGATTTATACAAATTTTAAAGTTGGTATATGCAATCTTCAGTTCGGAAACAGGTGACTGCAAGGCTGCTTTATCTACTCTTTTATTATCCTAGGCAGCCAACAGTACAGAATATTTTTCTCATATTGTATGAAAACATAATGTTTCTGTAATATCTGGGATATTAACTGGTGGTCAGATTTAAGATTCTGAAAGGGTTGCATCTGTTTTTCACTCATAGCAAGCAATTGTTTTTTTATTTTATGCTCAAACATATTGACTCGCAAGATGTACTGTACAATATAATAGATTGAAGTAGCCAATTTCTTATTTGATCCCATGCGATGTCTTTGGTTTACCATTTATGTTCTGCTGTGTTTTTTGATTAATCATGCAGAAAATATACACAGTTACATGATTCTCCTTCCCAGTTCAAAGTAAAATAGCACATTAAGAAATAAAAATAATTTGCTAAATGCTGGATTTGAATCCCAATCATCTTTATTGAAAAACAGCCATATTTACCACATAAACATCTAAAAATAACTTTGAATTTCATGGTAATCTTGTTATGAACATGACAGTGAAATTATTCAATTATCAATTATCACAATTATTTTACTGGAAAATCCAGTAATTCATGGCCTATCTTAAAATAAAGCTCAATATTTTATGTTTCCATTACACTTTCTATTCCACTCAGCAACTTTAAACCTACATGAGATTACAGGCTGTAAGTTTATATAATTTGTGCTGTCACTAGAAGATTCATTGTGTACCTAACTTAACAGCCATTTAAGCTTGGTATACTTATGTATTGTCACTGGAAGTTTTCTTGAATGGCACATTTGAGGTCTTATCAAGGACAGGGTCAAAAAGCTCAGTATTTTAAGGTTTCTTTAGTTTCAGCTTTATATTATAAAAGCTGTTAAAACTTCTCAATAAAAGTTCATTTGGAGGCTTCTCTTGTATCACAATCAAGGTTGTATCTTAGAGACCAAGGTCAGAGTTGTATTTTTTAAACACTTTCTGCACTTTTCCTTAAGTGGTTATGGAAGTAAAACTTTGTTACTTTCAATGTCTGATAATTAAATTTATATATGTTTGAAAGGTCATAGCCAGAGTTCATGATTGTCAACTTTTATGATGTTGTCATTGAAGGGAGGGGGAAATAAATTCACTAAATTTGCTTGTTAATCCTGTTTATCAATGACTTACCCCTCAAGAAAGGAATTAATTTTTTCTGCTGGTATCCATGTAGATGAACCTACACTCTCTGATTCACACTTCCTTGAAAATAACATACAAAACACTACACATAGTATTATGTAATGAAAATAGAAAAATTCTCAGTATGGAAAAACCCTTGCTCATAACAGAAGCAAAATTAGTAGCAAACTCTGTCCTTTTTTAATGACAGTTTGAACCCTAAGATAAGTCCTGATAACATTCTTGATGTATTTATTTATAACAATCTAACTATTTGGTGGATTTACTGATAACAATCTAACTAGTCAACTTAACTAAAGTTTTAGAAAGTTACGACTTGTATCTTTTGCGTCTTTAGAAAATCAAGATGTTCATTCCATTTCAGTATAGGGTCACATTTTATAAAAAAAATCAAATATTCGGTTTGGCAACATCCATTCAGACAACTGTAATATAATTTCTAGTAATTCTTCTGTTTCAAGCACAAAAAACTGCTAAGACTTTGCCATGTTAATTAATATACAATCAACATAAATACAATATTAATGATGTAATGAATTAGGTCAGCATTTGTCAAGTACATTAAATAATTTTTCCTTATTAGTGACAAAGTTCTGTATTAAGAGTTCAGAAAATCTACTTCTATCTACCTAATATCTTTCACCAAGGGGATCTGATTGTTAAACTTTCATATTACTATAGCCACCATGGGAACATTTTAAAAGATTTAAGGTTTCAGTATTTAAGTTCACTAGTAAGTAACTACATTCTCAGTGAGATAAAGATATAGTCAGGGTTCCAATGGGTCCTGAAATCCTGGAAAAGGTTTGGAATTTAACAAAAAATTTCAAGGGCCTTGAAAAGTTAAGGAATTTCTCAAAACCTTGCAAACTTTTGGAAAGTCATGGAATTTTTGACAATGGAGTTAAAAATACTGATAACTTAAAATTTCATGGAGCTCTGAGCATTGATTAAAAAACTTGTTTTTAACATGACACAATTACAATTAATAAATGGTCAACAATGGAAGGTATTATGGTCCTTGTTTTTAGTGAATTGGCCCTGGAAAAAGTTTGGAAAAGTCATGGAATTTGTTTTTTTAAGTCTGCATGTGTAGTATAAATAATGGAGGGTCTCAAGAAAGATTACTTCTTGTAATTGAGTACCCTTGCTAAATGAAATCATCGTTATTATTACAGCATTATGTGATAGTAATATACAAAGACAGTATTGTTCTCTTTGTGAGCAATATTCCTTTGGGTCTTTTAGAACAAATTCTACAGAATCTGTAAAGATATTGCTTTTCAAATGCTGTTGTATGAATTTGTATTGTGCTCCTATCTGGACCAATGTTTCATGTTCTACAATGACACATTTAAAAGTCTATTACAACAATGGCTTTAGATTTTTAATATGTTAAAATAGGTGCCATAATGCATCAGGAATGTTTGTGAAAAGCAATGTCAGTAGTCTTTACATTGTGCTTAAAAAGAGAGTGTATTTATTTAGAAATGAAATTGCTGGTACAGCAGTAATAAGAAAAATCATGCAAGAAGTGTTTCAGTTTGCACGCTGATGTAATTCATTAATAATTGATCATTGGAGCAAATTTTTGTGTTAATGTTTTTATTTTATAATATATTGTCTGAAATTGCTTGTTTTTGTCTGTGGACTTATCTCTGAAATGAAGTTATTATTATTATTATTATTATTATTATTATTATTATTATTAAAATTATTATTAGACAAGTATTCAATTTTTTGTATGAAGATTTGGATGGCTCCATCTTGTGTACTAAATATTTGTTTTTAGCAGTATTTTGTTATGGTGGAGAAGAATAAATGTTGAAACATAAAGAATTTTTTACCATTTTAAATACTGCAAAGAACTGTGCAGAAACTTGTGTCGGCATTGTTAGAGGTTTTGCAGTAGTCTCAACTTTAACATTTAATTGCTATTAATAAAGAATGCTTGTTTCTGATGTATATATGTATGTATGTATGATAAGGATGATTAAAGGATATAATGGGACATAATGAAATTTTTTTCATACATAATCATTTGATTGCCTCACATTTTTATGCCATAAACATTTTATATTGTTCACTTGTCTGCAGCTTGTTGCATACTCTTATGTGTTTCACTCAGATATCATTTTCAGTATCTTGGCCTGCACTTGAAAATGTAACACAGATATACCTTAATTTTCTCTTGTAGAACCAAGACAATGATGACATAACAAGATCTTTGGTCCTTGCTCTTGGAGTGTGTTACCATGCCTGCCTGAAGAACAGAGAGGAGTACAGGGGACATGTGGCACGCTTCTTCAGGGCTCCATGTAATCTCCCACATGGACCAGATCAGATTGAACAGGAGATTTCGATGTAAGTTGAGTTAAAGGAATGTTGTTTTCCTCTAATTCAGTCATCAAATATTAAGAATTGAGGTTGAAATGGCTTGAATAATTTAAGACAGCCAGAATTTTTCTCTGTCTTCCCGATTATAATTTTTGGATGTACACATAAATTGTGCAGCATTGTTCAACTGTAATTAATTCTCTATCAGAACTTCACAATTGTAATACTTGTTATGTTATGGTATTTTGTCAAAGGAATTTTTTTTTCTCAGGAACCCCTTCTAAACGAGAATGCAGAATTTGCTTTTGTTGAGTGACTTCTGCTTTTGAGATGAACTGAATAATGGAATTTACCTGTATAATTTATGGGACATTATTTTGTATTTTGAAAGGTCCTATCTTTATACCCAGCATTTGCTGTTATTCAGCAAATTTACATGGAACCATTTGTGTTAGATAATGGAGACATGACTATTAATACAGTATATTTTAGTCATTTATATGTACATTATAATTCACAGATGCCAGGATGTATTCCTAGAAAATGTTCAGCTGGAGAAGAACATTGCCCGGAACACTGCTCTTAAGGAGAATGTGTTCATGATGGTTACTAGCATTGAGCTGCGGATCCCTCTGTTCCTGGTGGGAAAACCTGGCAGTTCCAAATCCCTGGCCAAAACCATTGTGGCTGATGCTATGCAGGGAAATGCAGCTCACAAAGATCTCTTTAAAGAATTTAAACAGGCATATACTTTGAATAATCAAGCTTTTTTAAATATAAAAAATGTAAACTTCATCACACAGTAACAGTGAAGCTGTTATTTTAATGGTTGTATAGGTTTTTGCACAGACAGTCAGTTTGCAAAACAGTTTTTGAACCTGTTAAAATGTCTGTGCATTAGATTTTTTCTTTGCTGTTTGATGGATAATTCATTATGTATCAGAAGTACATATCAGCTCATTTAGATGTTTTGGAATATCTCCAATATAGATTTTTTTAAATCAGGGTTTGCACAATATTGAAAAGTGCTTGAATTTGGTGGTTACCATGAATTTGGTTTGGATTTTTTTTTAACATAGCTTGAACAATTTTTCAGTCATATCACTACGATGTCTGCAGTGTGTCAGTTTATAGTGATGTCTAGCACTGGGGCATCATGCCGCAGACATGTAGCATGATGTCCCACCCAGTCACATTATCCTGACACAAGGCCGACCAGTCCTAACACTAACCTCTTAATGCTGAGCGCCAAGCAAGACAGCTGTTAGTACCATTTTTGTAAGTCTTTGGTATGACTCGTCCAGGGATCGAACCCACGACCTCCTGCATCCGAGGTTACCATGAAAAGTGCTCGAATTTGGTGGTTACCTTGAAGAGTGCTTGAATTTGGGTTTGGCTTTAAAGAGTACTTGAAAAATGTTTGAAAATGCTCAGTAGCCTTTGAAAGGTATTTGAATTTTGAAGCAAATGTATTTTCTTGAGCGAACATTAATTTGCTGTGATGAATATCCACAAAGATAACAAAATATCCATTTAAAAAACCTAGAGTCCTGACCATTCTGAAATTTTGAATCCAGTGTTGGGTCACTTAACTTACTCAGGAAAACTTTCAGTTGGGTCACATACATGCTCAAAATTACTCAGCCTCATTTGGGATTTTAAGTATCACACCATGTAAATGAATGGATGCCGTGTTGATAGGGCCTTGAAGGCTGATAAAAAGTCTGTCAAGTGCTTTGCAATGAGAAACATATTTTCAAACATAAACAAACATAAGCACTGTATAAACTATGTGTTGTGTTTCTCAAAAGATTAGCAGTAGCTGTGGTAGTTTTATGTTATACTGTTAGTAGGAGCATAACTGTAAAACTTGCATTCCAATCACGATAAATGGAGAATCCAAGTCTCAGAATGAGGCATATTTGGCTCTATTGCTTTTAAAAATTGCTTGAAAGATACAGTTAATATTTTTAGTTAAAATAAATGACAAAATAGAGTACTTAACTAGTTCCAAGATATCTGGCAACTCTTCTGAAAACATATATGCATTTAACCTTAGGCTAGTTCTAAAGTCCACCACCACCAGTATAATTAGGGACATAAAGAACTACAATAACCTTAACTAGATCAAGGAGTAAAAGAACTTATAATTCTCAAGAGAAATGTGAATAGCAGACATGAATGAAATACTGACAGTAACAATGAATTTAGAATATATATATTTTTTAAGCATGATAAAGTCAGGGAGGAGTTATAAACACTGGCAGATAGGAATGATAACTTCCAGACTGATGTAGATGAGATGACTTCACCTCAGCCACCATATCCCAAAGACACTTCTGCTGTACCTTGTCTTTACCTAGGTCTAGTTTAAATTGACAAAAATATTTCTAAATTCTTGTTAAGAATGAAATACCTAATTCCTGATATTTTATGGCCTCAACATACCATAATCAACATTTTCCTAAGTTTATGCATGGTTAATTATATGGTGTGAATATTAATATTTTTTCCTTGAAAAGTCTTTGAATTTTTGGATCAAATATCTGTATGTACCATGGAAAAGCTTTTATCAAAAATTACACTTAATTGTTCTGGAAATTATTTCTGAATTTGTATTTTACCTTGAATGTAATTTCATTCTCAGTTTTTCTTTTTTAGGTACAAATGGTATCATTTCAATGTAGCCCACTGTCAACACCAGATGGAATTGTGGGAACTTTCCGTCAATGTGCACAGTTTCAGAAGGATAAAGACCTGGACAGATTTGTGTCTGTGGTTGTTTTGGATGAAGTTGGGCTTGCTGAGGACAGTCCCAAAATGCCTCTGAAGACACTTCACCCTCTTCTGGAGGATGGTTGCCAAGGAGATGAGGAACCACAGAAATACAAAAAGGTAGGTCAAAGTTATTTCATTTAACACTAAAGCATATTTTAGCCACAATTTCTATTCAACCAATAAGCTTCTATGTCATGTTTCATTCAGCTGTTGCAGTCAAAGATAAGAAATGTTTGTGGCATGTATCTATACTGTTACATGCAAATAATGAAAATGTTTTCAGCCTCTACTTGTATCTCTGTATAGTCATTATAAAAGGACATGTAGATGATTCCATGCAAACATTGTTGCAGTTCTCAAGTCAATACTATTATCGGGGCCCAGAATCGAGATGCATGAGGCCTGTAGTAATCACCTTTTCCATTTGTCTGTCCATTCTTACTTATAGTAAACACCAAAGCTCTGCAGACCTTACACATGAATGGATACTTTTTGGTAGTTGAATCATCTATAATATAATTTGTAGATGTGCTATTTAAAGACTTCATCTTTTCAAATCATGTTTGTATTGTCTTGTTGCCCATTTCTGAAAAAGCAGATCCTTGTAGTCAGCACTTTTTATCAATCAACATGTTCTAATACAATTTAGTTTGTATACTTGAGTGTGCCTTGTTTGTGTTTTGTTTCAGTAATCCATTTTTGGATAGAGTTATGGCCCTTTACAATTAACAGAATATTTTCACAGTGAATGTTACTTGTAATCAAAACAACTCAGGAACCATTCAACATATTCTGATGCAAGTTGATATGAACATTGTCTGGCATCAAATATTAAAATATTAAACCGTTAACAAAAATAGAAAAACCTTTACATGACTTTTTAAACATCTTTCAACAGAATTTGACCAAGTTCAGGATATAGAAATGTGCCATCAGATATGTCTGAAGACACCAAATATAGAGAAATCTTCAAACAATTCTTCTCATAATGTATATAATCAAGCATATCTGACTTTTGCTGAAGGTATTCTACTGAGCCTTATTGGCCAGTTGCTCCTGCACATGATTCTTAGGTAGATGTCTGACAGGTTAGCAATCTTATGCCATCTTGGGCCTCTTGGATCAGATTTTTTCGAACTTAATAGGTTGTCTTCACTTGAACTAAGGCACCTTCTAGTTGTCTCTTGTTCTCAGATGTTAAAAGGTTAAAATCACGAGAGTTAAATTTGTCATTCTGGGTTCTTCATGACAGGTTTTTCAGGGCAGGTCTTCTGTTATGATGGGTTTTAACACTATATAATTAATAAATCCATGCATTGAGACTTGGGTCTCTCATAGCTGTGGTTTTTCAAGGCAGGTTTTTACAGTACAAGGTAATATGCTAAACAGTGCCATCCATCCGATATGGTCATTACGTTGTTTTCCTTTCTGCATGAAGATTCATGTCTTTTGCAGGTTAAAACTTCCCTTGGTGGTATTTGAAAATGAATAGGTACTTGTGGAGATTTGCCTTTAACATGCTTGTAATTCTGTACATTTTGACAGAAGCATTTTATGGTAGAATGAGAAAAAGCTTAATATAAATTTAAGATATCTGGCAAAAAGTATTTTGGGACAAAACATCTAGTTCAGGTAATTAATTTCTTCCAAAATTATAAACAAAATTTATCATGTTTTCAACCTACATTAAATTTGTACAATTATTTTTATAAAAAAAAAATTCCACAGGTTGCCTTTATTGGGATCTCCAACTGGGCTCTGGACCCTGCTAAGATGAACCGTGGAATTCTGGTGCAAAGGGAGGTACCTGACTTGGAAGAACTCATGAACACTGCAGAGTTAGTATTTTTCTTTGATAAAGAATAGATTATGAATTTGGCAGTTTCAGTTTATATAGAATTCCAGAACTGCTACAACTTGCCCCATAAAGGAGTAAATCTAACTGCTTGACTTGTTCAATGTCAGTAATGATGGAAATACCTTAGAATGATCAAATTTTTTTCAACTTAGTATTCACTATAAAAGTTTTATAAATAATCTCTTTTATTTTAGACTGTGAATTACTGGATTTTCTGAGGGAAATAATCTTGATAATTCATTGGAGTGAAATAATATCATATTTTCTCACTGCCAATTAATAGACACTGATAACATTATGACCAAGAAAATCGAAGTTATTCTTAGACACTTGAGTAGTCATGTGGTAAGCGTGGCCACTACTGTTAATACATATTGCTAGCCAGTATGTTTGAGCATAAAAAAAAGAAAATTTGCTTGCCATGAGATAATAACTATATATGAGTGAGCTGTTAGATTGTTAACAGTAATGATAAAGAAAAACATCATTTAGTGTTAAGACAGTTGCAGAGTTAATTCATCTATTAAATCAATGGTCATCAGCATTGCATCAATCCAACATATGATTGTAGGCTTCTTTTATATTTACCATTGGAGAGCATACAAAGGGAGACAAAGCAGTCAATTCCTATTCTCATTACAGTGGATTAAAATGTGTATGTGGGTCAGTATCTTTTATTTTTTCTTTTCCAGTAAATTAAACTGGATTAATAAGCAGTTCTGTTAGAATCAAGGGTTTTTTTTCTTTATTTTTAGACCAAAGAGCTTGTGCGATGGCCCATCATCCATCCTTCAGTTAGCACAAGTTAGTTATTGCTGTTTCTCCTATAATTCAAGGATTGTCATGAAACTTAACACATACATTCATTCCATGGTCTTGATGGTCCTAAATGAAAACGGTGCCATTTAGATAGCTTGAAAATCATTTTATCACTTCTCCTCCTGAATGGAAAGTCATATTGACATGGGCTTTCCATTGCAATACTTCTTATGGTATCATTGGTCCCTAATGCCCCTCAGACATCCAGTGATGCCACCACAGTGCCATCTTGAGTACGTTTGTTATCACTACTCCTCCTTTATGGAAAGTTTTAATGACAGGGTTATTTTGAAAATGGTACCAGTCAGACATCCACTATGGCCACCACATTTTGACAACTTTTAGCAACGAATATTATCTTCAGTCCATCTGTCCAGCCAGCTTGTTGGCTGGCCATGAACAATTTGTTGTTGTTGTTGTTGTTGTTATAGGGTTTAACGCCATTTTTCAGCACAAGATAGGCTATACATGGCGGCCAGTATTAATGGTGGAGGAAGAACCCTGGAAAACCCCGGGAAGAACCACCGACCCACGAGAATGAACAATTTGTTTTAATTGCCTTCACTGGAGTTCTTATGGAGTCATGGTGCATAATTGGTTAGTCAACTGAACTTAACGTAGCTTTAACAATTTTAGTCATATCACTAGAGTGTCTGTAGTGTGGCAGTTTACATTAATTGCTAGTACTGGGGTATCATGCTGCAGACATGTAGCATCATGTCCAACCCAGTCACATTATCCTGACACCAGGCTGACCAGTCCTAACACTAACCTGTTAATGTTGAATGCCAAGTGAGGCATTACCACAAAGGTGCAGGTTAAAATCCATCCCAGTCAAGGTCAAGTCACTGTCAAGGTGTGTCATGGTAGTTTACTTCTGTTTTCCATGGCACAATGTATGTATAACCCTTTTATGTGCTTCCATGCCAATGAACACCATTAAGTTGATCACTCATTCATATATACCTTCACCAAACCCTGCTGATGGCTTTCTCTGTAGGATACAATGACCTAATTTGGAGGTTTTTAGCTCAAATTTAAGGTTACTATGGCCCAAGAAAATATTGGTGGTGAACATGTATCATTTGCAATGTTTTTGTTTACCTTCAGCATTTAGTTATTATGTTAAGGAAATCTTTGCATGCCATTTTTTTTTTTTGCCATTGAAAGGCCATCATGGGGGATGGAAGGGGGTGCAAGTTTATGGTTAGTTTGATTCCTTGTAAGATGGATTTTAGAGTTCAAAGCAGTTCTGTCATACAAGAAACAGCACATACAGGAACCACATTTACTCAAGTGATTAAAATCGTTTGCCTTGTGACCAGATGAGTGGGGGTTTGATTCCCACCATTGCATATGCTAACATGATGTGTCTCTGGGCAAAGCACTTTATTCTATTTGTCTCAATATGATAACATTCAAAGTGTTGCAGCAGTGGTACAAAATGCGCAAACTACCAGCAAAACTTCCAGAACCACCAAACATTTAATTATTGTGCTTATGATCCCTATGTTGGGGACTATGTGATCAGATCAGCTCCAGATCTGCTTTTGTGCATGCAAGCACGAGTAATGTCACACACCTTCTTTACTTCATTATTTTGGTGGTGGTCTGTAAATGTGCAAATTCAGGAATTATTTGATCAGATCAACTCCAGATTCATGCCAGCATGAGTAATATTACTCAGTTCTCCCTATACTTCATGTTAGGTCAGGCTACACCTACTACCATAAGTAACAGTAAATGCTGCTACCTGTGACTCTTGACCTAGAGTGGACAGATACACCTGGCTCCCTATGGAAAGTCTTTTCCAGTGGATCAGGCAGCTGAGCCAATATGCTCATCCCTCTTGCTGTGAAGGCAGATGGGCAAGAGCTGTGGACAGTGTAGGGCATCAGCTTGGGTGCAGTAGGACCTAGTGGCAATCCAATCTATCTGGATTTGTCTCTAGTCATCTTGACATTGTCTTGCCACTGGATTCAGACAGGCCTGGATAAGAGAGTCATATTGTGTAACTTTCTGTCATTTAAATCCAGCTCACATGCAAGTCAAGACATTATCCTGCATCCCTTACCCAAAACCATCAAGTCTTGTGACAGTGGGTGAGAACAAAGTAGATGTGAATGAACTGGGAGCATTTTAGCTGAGACCTGCACATGGCTGTCTTGGGGCAAAAGCTCACTTTTCACTGGAACAGTGGCACTCTGCAGTTCCTAAGTGACTGAGTAGCCCTGTTTAAGGTCACACTGAACATGATCTACTAATCACCAACAGTATTCTGCTTGCCAAATCACAAGACATCTTGGATGCACCTGTATTTCAAGCAGTAGCATCTCAATGGCTACATCATTCTCAGGAGAAGAAATAGGCAGGATATCCATGAGAAGTGCAAAATGCTGGACTGACTACAGGCCCATAATCTCAAAGCTTAATATCTGAATTCAGCCTAGCACAGTGGTGGGCAACTTCTCTAGTCGGCGGGCCGGATATGGGAAAATGAAGTTCTTGGTGGGCCGGATGACTAAAAGAATAACTAACAGTCACTGTTACTGCGACGCAGTAAGAAAGTAGTAGGAGATTGCGGCCGGATGTGACCGCGGGCCAGTCAAAATCCCGTCGTGGGCCGGGTCAGGCCCGCGAGCCGTATGTTGCCCGTCCCTGGCCTAGCAGATGACCACAAGGCAAAACTTCACTCAAGAATCTCAATGTCTCCAAATTGAAATAGGAGAGTGAAATAGGCATTTGCTGAAGAGCTCTTCAGTCAAAAAAAACAAAACAACAAATTATTCAAAACTCCAAGAAGGTTGAGGAAATCTGGGCATCCTTCAGAGGCTCTGCATATAGAATTGTATCCAAAACCCTCAATCCCACCACATGCAGACATCAAGATTGGTTTGATATGAATGATGCTGCCATACAGAGACTTCTGAATGAGAAACATCTGTTCCAAAAGGCTTGGTTAGAAGACAGCACTTCATCATCTAAGAAGGCAGCCTTCAGCAGTATTAACTGTCCAGTACAAACTTGAGAGATACAAGACTCATGGATGAACAGTAAGGCAGGTGAGATTGAGTCTTATGCAGATATGTAGAACTTCTTTGATGATTTGAGGACAATATACATGCCACAGACATCAGGAACATACACAAATCTGAGTGCTGATAACATTACACTGCTGACCAACAAATAAAATAATATCACAAAGAGGAGCAGAATCCTTCAGCAACATACTGAATCATCAATCATCATCTGTCAGCCAAGAGGCAGTTCATTAACTGCCCAAGTGAAAAAATCAACATATGTCTTGTTGGTCATTCAGTGCTGACCAAAACTAAGATAGCATTTGAAGTACTGTCAAATCACAAAATACCTGGTGCAGATGCTACACCATCAAAAGTCTTCAAAGCAAGAGACTCACACATAGCAACGAAACTGACTGAACTCTTCCAGTCCGTGTAGTGTCAGAAAAACTATATCTCATGAATACAATGATGTATCCATTATCAGCTTGTACAGTCAGATATTCAGCAAGCAGTCCTGTGATATGCGATCAGAATTACAAAATTCTCGCCAGAATTGTGTTGAATTACTTTGTGCACCAGAAGAGCCCTACATAAAGCCTGCCATCACAGTGAATGATCAACAGAACTGGAGGTCTACAAAGCTGTTGTGTTTCTGATCCTGTGGTATGCATGTGAAACCAGGAGGTATACATATGTCATGTTGAACAATTTTCATATGAGCTGCCTAAGGAAACTGACAAGGGCAATATGGCAGAACAAGGTCTCAGAGACAGGTTCTCACAGGTGCAGGCATTCCAAGCATCCACACTCTGCTGATGAAATCACAGATGAAGTGGGCAGTCATATATCCAGAATGTTTGAGGACCAACTGCCAAAGAACATCATCTATCATGAACTGAAGGAGGGAAAGCAAACTCAGAGAAGTCAGAAGAAACGCTTTTTTGAAAACATCTTTGAAACACTTAAGCATTGGCCCAGATTGTTGGGAAGATCTTACACAGAATTGTTCCAACAGTCATATTCACATCCATGCTGGAGCTATAGACTGAACTGAGGAGAATTGCAGAGGTATGAGCATTGTAAAGCTTGGAATTGCATCATGCCCTTTCAAGCAACCCCAAGTGGGATTTCCTATCTAGTATGCCACATACAGTTCATAACACAAATTGGTTCATCAGCCACTCTCATGCTCACAGAAATCAAACCCATAATGTCATGGTCATCTTCAAACACAAATGACAAACAACATACTTCATATTTTAGGGTAGATGTGCAAAGTTACTGATTGTTTGATTAGATCAGATCCAGATGTGCTTGTTGCACAACACCGACACTGGTGAAGACAGAGACTTTGCACATTGGGATTTTATTGGGCATTGTCTGTAGATGTGCATTATCTGACAGAGGAATACATTCTTGTTGAGTGTATTGACTTCCACCCTCTGAGGCAAAACATTTTTTTATGTGAACTCAGTTAAAAAACATTCTGATGTACCATCTGAGAAAATCTTGGACGTTTTGAGGGAAAGCAGTTGTGTAACAAATTTTAACCCATTAATATTAAGGATTTTATATTTTGGACCTTTAATGTTATTTTATATACATTTTCAGGATTGTAACATCATAACCTTTTGTATTTTATCTTGTAGTGGTTCACATTTACATTTATTTGGAAGGGTTTATATTGAAAACTTTGTGCATTTGGACATTATGGACTTTATTTTAATTAGCACCACATAGCCATTATTGTGCTGAGGTGCTGGTAAACACTTTTACATTCACATTTTAGCTTAGATGGTGGCTTTAGTTCAGATTATTGTCAGACATTAAGTGACAGTCCCTTTTTGTGTAATCCAGTAAGTCAAAAAATAAATACGGTGGAACATGCTTATAATTTTGCAGATTTTACAGATTTACAGATTTTATGAAGTAATTTTTTTTGTCAGAATATTTTTTATAGCAAATATTGTTTTATGAAACTAATATCACTGGTCCCTTTTTGTTTGTGATATGTGGTTCAAGTTCCTTGAAATAGAACAGATATCTCTGGTCCCCTTGTTCCTTCTTGTCTATGATGTTTCTAATGAGGGTTCATGATAGGTAGAAAGCTAAACAGCAGAGTTTGAGTTTATTGATTAATGATAACACACATAATAGTGAACAGAACTTTTTCATATAAGGTAGTTGTTTTTACACTTGGAGTAATCGTTATTGATACCAGAGTTATAGATTATACATGTGATTATATTTTTTATTACAGAGGGATCTGTGGTTCCAGGAATCTTGTGTACAGACATGTCAAGCCATTTATTGAACCCCTGGCAAGATCTTACCTGGATCTGTTTGGAGAAGCCTCAGTCAAACTTAGGGAATTCTTTGGACTCAGGGATTTCTACAGGTTTGCATCTCTTTGAATAAAAATAAACACGTCTTTGTTGACAAATATAGCAGTGCAGTCAGTCGTGAACATTGTTTATAGTCATAATCTGGCCCATATTTATAGTCATAATCTGGCCCATTCTGAATTATACCCTGCCTCTGGTATTGAAAAGTAATGGCCCAAATACACTTATAATGGCTTCTATCTGGTATGTAGTCATATTTTTTATGTTAAATTTACAAAGTGTCCTTTTGAAGTTACACATTATTGGTAAGTTGGTGTTACAGCCCAAGGGAGGTAACTGTTTGGTCTCAGGGATTTCTATATGTTTGCATCTCTGAAAATAAAAAATACACATTTTTGTTTACAAATATAGCAGTGCATCAATCCTAGATATACAGGTACACCACCGATTTTCTGGCACCCTTGGTTCCAAAGCCTTGCTGGATTAACAGTTTTGCCAAACCAACTGAGGTCTCATCATAATAATTCAACAATACAGGTATAAATGAAACAGGTTTATTAATTACTGTGCTTGCTAGGAATGTTGCTGTACTACCACTCTCAAAGTGGCAAATGTTAGAAATTTCCTAGAACTGTAGAGTTAATCTCAAAGGTCTGGAAGTTGAGGGCTATCAGGATTATTGTCTGTTACATAGTTGGTTGCTTCACCATGGATTTTTTTATGCTGCAGGTGGGACATCCCGTGTACTTGAAGTTGAAGCCACAGGATTTTCAGATGTACTGCTCTGATACACATTCTTCTTGGCTATATTTTTCAACATTTTATCCAAGCAAAGTTTGTTTCATGTGTTTTGACTTTTCCATGTGTAACATTTCATGCATCAAATAAAAATTCATTAGCTCTTGTTCTGTCATGAAGGTAAGTTGCTCTAGCCTTTTGATTAATTCACCCGACAACTCAATTAACTTGTCAATAGTAAGTCTTTCAGCTACATCTGTTTCATATTCATCACTGTTATCTTCATCCTTTTCATTGTTTTTATGAAGGTCTATAATTTCAGAATCGGTATGGTGATAAACAACAGGTATTTCTTTGTCCACATTCATCCACTCAGCCAGATTTTCTTCATTAAAGCTTACTTGCTATATCCTTGGCAATAGGTCCTGTAACACTTTTTGCATAATCAAGCAGCTCATAAACAACTTCTTCCCCCTTTGGTACATTAAATCCAGTGAAATCATTGTCAACACTTTCATCAGGTGAATTTTCAAACATCAAGGCAGTCCACAACTTATGCCAGCCTTTCTTTAGTGTTGATGCTTGTACCTTCTCCCAGCCACAAGCAATAAACCGCAGCACATCTTTCATGTTGAATTCTTTAATAAATGTCTGTACAGACTTTACAGCATTAACCACATCTAACATACATTGCATGAAAAGTGAGCGATACTTAGCCTTCATAGATCGCAGTATTCCTTGGTCTTGGGGTTGGATAAGTGATGTACAGTTTGGAGGTAAATACACTGTATAAACATTTTTCTTGCACAGCTTTGGGGTGAGCTGAACAGTTGTCCAGAATAAGTATAATTTTGCAGTCTTCCGGCAGGCCTACATGTACAGTGTGCTCTGGCTTCACGCACAAAAATTTTTTCAAACCATTCTAACATAATCATAGTGATAATCCAGCCATTTTTATTAGCATGGTATGTACTGGGAAAATTTTAACACCTTTCAAGGCGCTAGAGCATTTACTTTTTCCTATCAAAGGTGGTTTACATCTGTGCATGCCTGCTGCATTTGAGCATCCTAAGATGGTAACTCTATCCTTAGACTGTTTGAATCCTGTGAGCCCTTCCTCATATCCTCTGTTGTTAGCATCCTTCTAGGTGTACATTGCCAATATAATGCAGTTTCATCTGCATTATACACCTGCTCAGGACTGAGGTGCTCATCAATTACAAGCTTATGAAATTCGTCCACATACTGGA
>JAECUM010005070.1:0-12865 GCA_016617855.1 Megalonaias nervosa | reverse complement strand
TGTGTGTGTGTGTGTGTGTGTGTGTGTGTGTGTGTGGAGGAAATATCTAGGAGGTAATACCGGAATAAAGCTCTTTTTTCTTCAGATCTCTGTGTCGGACTGTTTGCTGCTGTCATAGATGCATTTCTAGAGTTTACAAATCAGGCATGGATGTTAGGAAAATCACTTTGCAAAATCCACCAGTTTCTGAAAGATGTTGCTGTCTTCGCCTCCATCTACATCTTGGTTATGATGAGCATAGACCGAGCCTTGATTGTGACCAAACCTTTAGAATGTTTCAGGACAGGTACAAGAGAAAGAGAATGATGTGTCAACAGATCCAGAAAGACGTCATGAACACTCGCCCTTAATACAAAGATTACATTATGCTCACATACGTCAGTTGATCTTTTTCTTTTTTTTTGTGCTGAACAGTTAGGTACATATGACTGCTTCAATGGTGTGGCCCTATACCAGGTTGGACTTGATTAAAGCAACATCGTAAAAAGAGAATCCAAAGATAAATCACAAACACACTGATTTAACACTCTCTCATCATCAAGCATCTATACTAATATCCTTAATATCTTTCATCAAAGTTACATTGTACATAATTTTGTCCTTGCTCCATGGTAGGATTCAAGGAATAAAAAACTCACAACCATTATCTTTTCACTACATAAGATTCAGCAAACTAGCAAGAAAAGAAAACGGCAGTAGTAAATAAAGGCATCATAAGAGAAAACGTCATTAACAAATAAAGGCATCTTAAGAAACAAATGTCAATAGCAAATAAAGGCATAATGGGAGATAAATCTATAGCAAATAAAGGCATAATGGGAGGTAATTTATAGCAAATAAAAGCATAGTTGGAGATAAATCTATAGCAAACAAAGGCATAATGGGAGATAAATCAATTTGCATATTAAATATATTTTATGAAAATGATTAATAAGGAAGCTTTAAAGCCCTTGTATTAATTCAGTAATTTATACAAATATCTTTTCCATTCCACAAATCATGAGGTTAGATGGGGCTTTATTTATTTATGAATTATTAATATTATTATTATTATTATTATTATTATTTTGAATACATCATTCCTCCTGAACATGATACAGAGATTCTGGTTCACACATTACTGTTAAGACATTGTGGACTGATATTTCAAAGAACTTTCATGCTATAAGAAGACAATCGCATATGTGATCACTGTGTTATAAAGCCACACAAATATTTTCGATGTAATTTACTCAGTTTTTCAAGACGTAATTTCTTGTCATTCCAGGAAGAAAGTTTCGTTGGCTGGCGATTGTCTCATCCTGGTTCGTTGCTGCTTTTCTCTCCATTCCATCAGCGGTATTATTCGAAACTATTGATATGGGAAACGGAACACAACAATGCCACATACATTTTGACGACCGGAAATGGTGGAAGGTCTGTAAATTTTATGTTTTTTCTATATGCTTTTTTCTGTTTGTGCGTGTGTGTGAGTGTTTTCTGAATCATTCATGTTTTCAGAGACACCCAAAGCAATTGCCCAGGAGATGAACTAGATATACAATTCATTTTCTATTTTTCTGATTTAGCTTTAATGATGCATTCTCTGGAATGCAAGTAACATTCGTCACCGCACAGCATATCTTCAGGAAAAATCATATAGAAAACATTTTCTTTAGGACTACAATGGATTCAGCAACAAACTCATTAGCTCAGTAAGTGTAGTGACACCTAGAAGAGATGATAAAAGCTGAACTTATTCGCAAAATTAGAATTTTCTATGTTACTATTGCAACACTGTTGCATAGCTGCGAAGTTTGGTTGCGTTTTCTCTAGTGTAGTCTGTTCCCGAATACAGTGTATCTTAGTAGACAGACGTCTTAGTGGAATGTTACGTGATTGCTTTTGTGACAAACTGAGTTCTAATATGACCGCTCCAGTGGCCTAAGTGGTTAGAGCGTCTGCCTCGGATGCGGGAGGTCGCGGTTTCCAACCCCTGGCCGAGTCATACCAAATAGTTATAAAAATGGTACTAGCAACTGCTTCGCCTGGCGCTAAGCATTAAGAGGTTAGAGTTAGGAATGGTCGGCCTGGTGTCATGATAACGTAACTGGGTTGGACATGATGCTACGTGTCTGCGACATGAAGCCCTAGTACAAAGCATCACTATAAAGTGCCGCACTGCAGACATCGTAGCGATATAACTCAAATTGTTAAAGCTACGTTAAACACACACACACACACACACACACACACACACACACACGTCATAATACGGGAACTCACATGCAATATCAGCAAAACATTAAGCGTACTAAACAAAGAAATCAATATTGCATTTGTACAGAACAATTTTATTCTATTTCCTCTCATTTTAAATACTAACAAGTTTTTTTCTTCATAAAAATACAGTCTCAAAATTTGGGGAGAGAATTACTATTGCTTTGGTTGTAAGGTAAATGGATCAAATGAAAGCATAACATTGGCGTGCACCTACGCTGTATGACGATAGAGTTTGTTATCAACGGGCCTAATACAGGTTAAATAATTGTTAATAGGCACTCAGCTGGTTATGGCACTCATCGCCTTGATTGCGGGCACCATATATATATATATATATATATATATATATATATATATATATATATATATACACACACACACACACACACATATATATTGGTTAGGTTAGCGTTAGCATGCATATTTTGGAATGCATAAAAAATGTCATAAACTCATTTGGATATGTTTGTTTCCAGATGTCAGTATATATGTTAACTGTAAAAAATGGTTAATTTTATAGGGGTTAAGGAAATATTAGCAAATAAAAAAAAAAAAAACTTTAAGCAAAATCTTGACGGGAGATTGTCTGTGATTGGAAACTTGACCCCACGGTGAAGGGCGAGCGAGCATGACATATAATGAGTTACTTTAGTTTCATAAACATTACAGCGAAATATGATACGATTCTGTTAAGAGGTTTACGAAATATATGCAAATGAAAACATTAGCCAAAATAAGACCCACACCGTTTGAAAAGTGATTACCACGTGTTGTCTCTCACTAACTTTGGCTGGTCAAACGTGGTCACCTAATGTTGTAATCTTTGCAGAGATGGACATGGTATTACTCTTGTTACAGTGCCAGTGTATGAAAATATTAGCATGGCACAATTGCATAGGAAGAATAAATCCACTAACATGCAGTTAAGTTGACTGCATCCAAATTCAGTTCCAAATAATTCAAATTTATGCAACCACCTGAGATATTAATGTAAATTAGAGAGGTGGATTTGAAGAAAAATCTTACTTGAGGTTTTCTGTTTCCTACCTTTAATAAGTTAATAAATATTTACTGGCGTAGGATTCTTAAAATATGCACCAAATAACCGATTTATTTGTTTTATGTAATTGAAATGTATCTGTAAATGCCATTAATGTAGCATATCAAAATAATGCATGTTCTCGTTTATGCTATTCAAAGTATCGCAACTATAATAAGTGCCTTATTTATTTCCTTATTTTCCACCTTACTGATGCATCCATTGAATTAGTTATTAGTTGCGAGCCACAGAGACTATCATACGCATCCACTGAATTAGTTACCCACATAGACTATCATACGCATCCATTTAATTAGTTATTAGTTGAGAGCCACAGAGACTATCATACGCATCCACTGAATTAGTTACCCACATAGACTATCATACGCATCCATTGAATTAGTTATTAGTTGAGACCCACAGAGACTATCATACGCATCCACTGAATTAGTTATTAGTTGAGACTCACAGAGACTATCATATTTATGTTAGGTACTAGCTTAAACATAGCAGCATAGGTTACATTGTATTTCATGGAGATAATTATAATGCAATAACATATCCAAATATCAGCAACGATTATACTGGGCTTCCCGGAGATAATTATCATAATAATAATAACATATCCAAAATTCAACATAGGTCATATTGGATTTCATGGAGATAATTATAATTAAAGACCTAATAATGTATCCTTGCCTTAAATATTTACAGCATATTTTCTGTTTCTACTTTCGTGGTGTTTGTTTTTAATTTTGTAATCATATCATTATATATGTTTTTAAGTGTTGTCAAATGTTGTAAAGCGCTTAGAGCTTCTAAAGATTAGGCGCTATACAAAGTCCTCATTATTATTATTATTATTATTATTAATAACATATCCAAAATTCATCATAGGTTATAATGAATTTCGTGGAGATAATTATAATAATAATAAAAACATATCCAAACAGCAGAAACAGTTATACTGGACTTTGTGGAGATGACTGTAATAAGCATAACCTATCCAAAACTTAGGAATGGTTATATTGGGCTTCCTGGAGATAATAATAATAATAATAATAATAATAATAATAAACAATACTAATACTAATACTAATACTACTAATAATATGTCCAAAAATCAGGATAGGTTATATTGGATTTCGTGGAGATAATTATAATAATAACAACATGTGCAAAAATCAGAATAGGTTATAATGGATTTTTTGGAGATAGTAATAATTACAATAGGAATAATAATAACATATCCAAAAATCAACATAGATTATATTAGATTTCATGGAGACAACAACAACAACAATAATAATAATATAATAATAATAATAACATATCCAAAAATCAGCACAGGTTGTATTGGATTTCGTGGAGATAATAATAATAATAATAATAATAATAAAAATAATAACATCCTAAAATCAGCATAGGTTATATTGGATTTCCTGGAGATAATAATAATAATATGTACAAAAGTCAGCACAGATTATATTGGATTTCGTGGCGATAGTTGTAATAATAATAATAATATTAATAATAATAATAATAACATATCCAAACAGCAGAAACGGTTATACTGGACTTCCTGGAGATAATTGTAATAAGCATAACATATCCAAAAATCAGCAATGGTTACATTGGACTTCCTGGAGATAATAATAATAATAATAACAACAATAACAATAACAATAACATATCCCCCCCCCAAAAAAAAAACAGCGTAGGTTATATTGGATTTCGTGGAGATAATTGTATCTCATTGACATTACTTGAAATTTTAGTGCACACGTCTTTTCCCGGATGGGCCAAATAGTAAGTGTTCGGTTTGTCATCCAGTGCAATCATATATTTGAACAATGTATGACAAACAGTAACTTTTACAATACACCGGATCTTGATGAATGTTTAAATATGATACAGACAATAACAGTAAAATTTCCTGGTTCAAGGTTCTTAAGTCCTGAGGTTCTATAATCAGTCTGTTATATCGGGTCATTAGGTCAGCATCCTAGAATGCTCAGTCGTGTCGTCATTTTTAAATTTGTTATGATCGAGTTTTGAACTAATAAAGAAAGGTGCACAATGTTGTACTTGGAATCTTGCTGGGGACAATGCTCTTCCACACTCCCCTCATCACAGACTTTGCCTTAGTTAACAAACTCAAACCCCGAAAACTGTTAAATTGTTCCACTGTAGCTATTATTGTCTGTATTACATACCCACTGATTTCTGGCAATTTAAAAAGTGCACAACAATAATGTCTATTCTTTATATATTACAACACCAGAAATGTATAGCATTATTTTTTTTTCTTTTCTTTTTTTTCCCTCTTATTCCAGGTTCTACTTACGACGACTTTTCTCTTCATGTTTATTATCCCCGTCATCATGATCATCTCGAGTTATGTCGCCTTGGTATTTGTACTGTGTAGGAGGTACAGGTTGAGACGGATATGTAAGTAGAGATTTTGGGTTTAATTCTACGATCAACATCTAGCACTGGATGATTTGGGGCAAGCATGTATGTACACCGAAATAAATGGGGCACACCTTATTACATTAACGCATCCACCTATCCAGCAAATAAGCCATCCATTGATGAACATTTCTATCGATCGATCGATCGATTGAGAGAGTAGTATGTACACTGTATCATTGATCCACCGCGAAACAGCTTGACCACCAGTAGCTATATTTTCCAAAACTGATCTGATAAGTTATTTTTGTTCAGTGCAATGTTTGCGACTGTAAGTTTTGAGAGACTCCTCATAAACAAAATGTTTCTGGTAACAAACACAGCATCGCTCATAGCTTGAGGCGATATTTTATGGAGTGAGTGGCCAGTGCAGCTTTGCTCAAGTGCATTCTTTCAAGTGTCTGGCATGACTGAGCAGAACTGTTTGGGTTTATAGGTCCACAGATATACCATTTGTCAGCTAATTCAGGAGATTTTAGTGATCATTTGTTACAGTGTGTAAATAATGTGTTTCTTTGTCTGATTTTCTGCAGGAAACTTTTACAGATTTCACGGGACCTGTACTTGTGCCTTTTACATGTATTCTCTTGTGAATATTTTCTTCACGTTTCTGATCAACACCGTCTTGGTGATTTTGTGTGTGGAGCTTTTCCTGAGTTACAGTGATGTAATCCATGCCAGAATAAGCAGTTTCAAATTTTATAGAAGTCTGGGTCATTTGATCGTGAAATTCTACACCTACTGGTCAAAAAATGAATAGCCACCAGGAAGCAGATTCTGAATCGAATGGCAACAGGGTGAAAGTTTTGAAGATATGCATTGATTGTCCCTATTTCTTCTGGTGAAATTGCTTGATAGTGCTGGGTTGGTCTTGAAATACATGATTTTAGATTAAATTTCAATTTTGCATTTTACATTGAATTAACATGTCTTTGTCTTTGACAATGTCAATTTATTTTCCAATATCCTTTAAATTCTCATTTATTTCGGGGCTAATATATTTCAAGAATTCTTAAGATTTACCTGCGCCTGATCAACCGGTATTTTTGTGACTCTATACGATCAGAATTTCAGTTGGGCCTCAGCGTAAAATCTTCTTAAGTGGCCACTCAGCTCATCTGGTGTGATTGTGTTGAAGTCCAGCTTATGTTCAATACTTTCAATGTACCAAGCTTTAAGAAAATAGAAAACTATTCATCACCATACAGTTCTTACACTTTGCAAGTTCATTTCAAAATACAAGTAGTGTAGAAGGGTACTTTACGGACAATGGGAATTAGCATTACAGACCCCCCCCCACCCCCCGGGTACGTTTACGGACACGATTTATACGGACAAAAAATCACCCTGGGCACGTTTACGGACAATGGGAAAATACATTACAGACCCCCTGGGCACGTTCACGGACAAGATTTATACGGACAAAAAAATCACCCTGGGTCTGTCTACGGACAATGGGAATTTTGTACAGCGACTAGCACACCCTGGGATGTCTGGGGACAATGGGAATTTTGTATAGCAACAAACACACCCTGGGACTGTCTAGGGACAATGGGAATTTTGTATAGCGACAAGACGAATGGCACAGGTAGGGTGACGTCACGGTACTTGACAGTTGCAACAATGTAGCAAGGACCGTGACGTCATGCCACCTGTGTCATTTCTATATACAAACACGAATCATTCGCGTCCGTGTTTGTGGATATTATCACTCTCTATACACAAGCCATCAGCCAATCATCATTACTAAAAACAGCAACTATAAAAAAAATCAGCCACTGTTTCATAGGTTGATGGCTTATACCAAATTACTTAAATACATAGAATCACGAACCATTCGTGTTCTACATCAATTTAATTCCTTAACTCCTAGACACTTGCAACAATGTAGCAAGGACCGTGACGTCATGTCACCTGTGTCATTTCTATATACAAACACGAATCATTCGCATTCGTGTTTGTGTATAGCAAGTACCGTGACGTCATGCCACCTGTGTCATTTCTATACAAAGTTTGAATCATTCGCGTTCGTGTCAGTGAATAGTATGGTATAGTATGTTTTATATATTCTCATTTTTTCCATATATTAATGAATATCAATCTATCATACACAAATTATAAAATCGACTAACAAAATTTTTTAGGTAAGAGAATAATGTTTTGGGGAGTTAAATATAAATTATACAATCGAATAAAAAAATTTTTTTTAGGCAAGAAAGAATAAATATCTTTTCGAGGCAGTGGAGTGACCCTGAAAAGGGTCTTGGTCGCGAACGCATAAACACACCATACTTACTATCACACAAACGGACGTGAACGCATAAACACACCCATATCTACTATCCACACAAACGGGAAGAGAAGAAAAAACACACCCATATCTACTATCCACACAAACGGGAAGAGAAGAAAAAACACACCCATATCTACTATCCACACAAACGGGAAGAGAAGAAAAAACATACAATATTTACTATCCACACAAACGGACGCGAACGTATAAACACACCATACTTACTATCCAAACAAACGAATGAGAACGCATAAAATACACACACATATACTATCCACACCAACGAATGAGAATGCATAAAACATACACATATATACTATCCACACAAACGCACGCGAATAAGGTCCTTTTCAGGGCCACTCTTTTCTTTCGAAAAGAGATACTATTCATTTTGACAAAATCAATTAAAACTCAAATTCCCTTTTATTTTTTTTAACATTATGATGTACGTGTGTGAGTGCTTGAGTGTAGGTCCTTAATATTCTAAACAATCAAAACCAAGTGACACTTACGTTTTTTCAGTCTGGTCTATAACAGCGTTCCGCGTTATATACGTCAAGCACGGACGTGAACGAAAACATCCCTTACACTCACTTTACATATTATATACTATCCTTACCAACGAAAGAGAATGCATGAAACACACACCTATTTACTATCCTCACCAACGAATGAGAAAGCATAAAACACACAACCATTTACTATCCACACCAGCGAACGCGAAAGCATAAAACACACACCTATTTACTATCCACACCAACGAACCAGAATGCATAAAACATACCATATTTACTATTCTCACCAAGGAACGAGAATGCATAAAACACACACCTATTTACTAACAACACCAACGGACGCGAATGTATCAAACATACACCTATTTACTATCCTCACCAACGAATGAGAAAGCATAAAACACACACCTATTTACTATCCACACCAACGGACGCGAATGCATAAAACATACCATATTTACTATCCTCACCAACGAATGACAATGCATAAAACACACACCTATTTACTATCCACACCAACGAACCAGAATGCATAAAACATACCATATTTACTATCCTCACCAACGAATGAGAAAGCATAAAACACGCACCTATTTACTATCCACACCAACGAACCAGAATGCATAAAACATACCATATTTACTATCCTCACCAATGAACGCGAATTCATAAAGCACACACCTATTTACTATCCACACCAACGGACGCGAATGCATAAAACACGCACCTATTTACTATACTCACCAACGAATGAGAAAGCATAAAACAGACAACTATTTACTATCCACACCAACGTACGAGAATGCATAAAATATACCATATTTGCTATCCTCACCAACGAACGAGAAAGCATAAAACACACACCTATTTACTATCCACACCAACAAACCAGAATGCAAAAACACACACCTATTTACTATCCACACCAACGATTGAGGAAGCATAAAACACACACCTATTTACTATCCACACCAACGAACCAGAATGCATAAAACACACACCTATTTACTATCCAAACAAACGAATGAGAATGCAAAAAACACACCCATATCTACTATCCACACAAACGGGAAGAGAAGAAAAAACATACAATATTTACTATCCACACAAACGGACGCGAACGCATAAACACACCATACTTACTATCCAAACAAACGATTGCGAATGCATAAAACACACCCATACCTACTATCCACACAAACGGGAAGAGAAGAAAAAACACACCCATATCTACTATCCACACAAACGGGAATAGAAGAAAAAACATACCCATATCTGCTATCCACACAATCGGGAAGAGAAGAAAAAACATACAATATTTACTATCCACACAAACGGATGGAACGCATAAACATACCATACTTACTATTCAAACAAACGAATGCGAATGCATAAACACACACCTATCTACTATCCACACAATCGGACGAGAATGCATAAAACACACACACACACACACACACACACACACACACACACACACACACACACACACACACACACACACACACACACACACACATACTATCCACACAAACGGACGCGTATGCATAAAATACACCCATATATACTATCAACACAAACGAAGGAAGAGAAGAAAAAACACACACCGCATATACTATCCACGAACGAGAACGCATAAAACATACACATATCTACTATCCACACAAATGGACGCGAATGCATAAAATGTAGACCGTAATGTTAAAAACAGATCCCAGCACTATGGCCCCAAAATTTATAGCCCCACGTAGACCTCTATGTTAAACAAGGTTCCCGGCACTATAGCCCCAAAATTTATAGCCTCACGTAGACCTCTACGTTAAATTTAGGGGGTTGTACCGTAACCTCAAGATTTATAGCCTCACGTAGACTTCTATGTTAAATTTGATCGTTTTCACTATAGCCTCAAGATTTATAGCCTCACGGGACCCTACTTTGTACCCTACAGACAAGGGAAATTGAATATGGGGAAACATTGGGGCTGTCTAGCGACAAAAAATTATTGGGCCTGTCTAGTGACAAAATAACATTGGGCCTGTCTAGCGATAAAAAATATTGGGCCTGTCTAGCGACAAAAATATTGGGCCTGTGTAGCGACAAGAGGAATGGAACAGGTAGGGTCTATTTTTAGCTACAATTTTTGGTCAATTTCTGTTTAGAAACCCTTGTATGTATTTATAGCTACAACCTTTGGAAAACCCAAGTCTATATTTATAGCCTCAAAAATTTCTAGCATTAGTGACGTCACTGAACTGGCTGACCTGAATACTCGATACTGTGTGACGTCACTGAACTGGCTGACCTGAATACGCGATACTGTAGATAGGTGACATGAATTTGATAGGGATAAAGGGAGTTTCAAAGGGACAACCAAAGACCAACACACACACAGACACGCGCACACACACACGCGCGCGCGCACACACACACACACACACACACACACACACACACACACACACACACACACACACACACACACACACACACACACACACACACACACACACTCCAAAAGTTATGTGTTACCTTGGAATGTAAGAGTTAAAGATGAAATTTCACAAAATAGATTATCCTTTACACTACAGAAATATTATCCATCACATCACCATGCTATCCAACATATCCAAAATACCTTGTGTTCGCTTAGAATGTAAGAGAAGGAGATGAAAGCTCACACAACTTTTTCAAGAATGACGCAAGTGACATTGTACTGTATAACCCTGCCTATGGTTAACTCTGAATTCTAAAACCAAAACATGCGTTCAGAAAAAAATGTAACAATGTTCGACCTATTTTCTCTCCGTTAAGACTGTCGATAGAACAAGGCGCGTTTTGGTGCTGCTTTATTATTATTTTTTTTTCCTGCCCTTGGATTTGAGAAAACTTTGGAAAATTGTTGGTAGCGTGTGCTGCGAAACACTCTAATGTGACAATCATTTTAGGGACGCACGATATTTATTCGATTGTATAATTTATGTTTAACTCTCAAAAACATTATTCTCTTATCTAAAAACTTTTTTTAGTCAGTTTGCATGACGTCACGGTACTTGCTATACACAAACACGAACGCGATTGATTCGTCTTTGTATATAGAAATGACATAGGTGGCATGACGTCACGGTACATGCTATACACAAACACGGACGCGAATGATTCGTCTTTGTATATAGAAATGACACAGGTGGCATGACGTCATGGTACTTGCTACATTGTTGCAAGTATCTAGGAGTTAAGGAATTAAATTGATGTAGAACACGAATGGTTCGTGATTCTATGTATTTAAGTAATTTGGTATAAGCCATGAGCCTACGAAACAGTGGCTGATTTTTTATAGTTGCTGTTTTTAATACTGCTGATTGGATGATGACTTGTGTATAGAGAACAGTTAGATTTAATGAGTGTATTAAAGTGGGTGCTATTGATAGTAACGAGTGTGTAACACTTTGAACGAAGGACATTGATGTTGACGGGAAGCACGAACACGAATGACGTCATATTTGTGACGTCATGCGCATGCACTATAAAATTTGGCGCATGGAAAATTTAAATGAAAAATGTGATTCGCTTTCGTGTTCGGTTCGACAAGAAGATCTAAAAGCGTCAACATCAATGTCATTCGTGAGAAGAGTAAGGACTGGGCGACATGTTAATGGAAGAAACAGCCCCAGTTCACGTGGCTGTTTGTGTATATGTGTTTGGGGGTTGTCCACAACCCCCAAACACATATACACAAACATGTCACGTGATGCCAAATGGCTGTTAGACATTAACATGGAGCGAAGGACTGAAGCGAACACGAAATTTTTGGTAGTGTAAGAGATAGTCTATTTTGTGAGATTTTATCTCCTTCTCTTAAATTTTAGGATAATATTGGGTGTTTGAATAGAGAGTATGATATAGTGGCGTAAGGGATAGATATTTTGGAGTGTGTGTGTGCGTGTGTGTGTGTATGTGTTGGTCTTTGTTTGTCCCTTTGAAACTCCCTTTATTCCTATCAAATTCATGTCACCTACCTACAGTATCGCGTATTCAGGTCAGCCAGTTCAGTGACGTCACACAGTATCGAGTATTCAGGTCAGCCAGTTCAGTGACGTCACTAATGCTAGAAATTTTTGAGGCTATAAATATAGACTTGGGTTTTCCAAAGGTTGTAGCTATAAATACATACAAGGGTTTCTAAACAGAAATTGACCAAAAATTGTAGCTAAAAATAGACCCTACCTGTTCCATTCCTCTTGTCGCTATACAGGCCCAATATTTTTTGTCGCTAGACAGGCC
>JAECUM010005069.1:0-26221 GCA_016617855.1 Megalonaias nervosa | reverse complement strand
ATATATATATATATATAGATAGATAGATAGATAGATAGATAGATAGATAGATGTTGAGACTAATAGACCTTTATGTACTAAACCTGCCAACATTTCTGCTATTAAGTACATGAACTCATCTTCTTTTCTTCATAACATACGTAAATTCAGTACGAAAATGAATGCAACTTCATCATCGTATTTATATTGCCAGAACAGTACATGGTTAGTTAGCTTTTATAAATAATTTTTATTTTTGTGTGTTCTTTCAGTAACTGCAAGAACAATGCTTTCTCAGCTTTTAATCACCACTTTATAATCCTGTGATTTGATGTCGAAAGAAATCGTACATTGCCTTAATGAGAACTCGTGCATGGTGAAACTATAAGAACTTGTGTAATTTTGTTTCACTTCAGTCAAGTATGAATGTTATAAGAAAATTTGACGTTATCTATCATTATCGTTCTTTTCACTGCAGGGACTCCCATATGAAAATTAACAAAGTATATTGCATACAATGCAACAGAAATAAGGAAATGAATGCATCTGCACATTCCGATATCATAGTTTTGGGAAGAAAATATAAAATTTATTGCGCAAAATATGGTATTAATACATTTTGTGAGGCATCGTCATCATGTTAATGTTATCTCAAATTTGATTTGGCATTATGTCTATTACATTATCTGCACTGGAACTAGAAAATGTTTATAATCAGCTATTATCACGTCTTTCGGTGATTTGCTCTCGAAGGTGAAAATGATGTAGATGAATCGGTGCCAATTTCTCTCTCTCCGTGAAACTCTTAACTGCATGCTTGCAGGGGTCATACATAGTAAATCAGGCTCATTTTATCAAGACCACATCATCTCCGCGCTGCGACCGCTCCGGTGGCCTAAGTTGTTAGAGCATCTACCTCAGATGCGGGAAGTCGCGGGTTCGAACCCCGGCCAAGTTATACCAAGGACTTATAAAAATGGTAATAGCAGCTGCCGCGCTCTGCGCTCAGCATTATGAGCTAAGTGTTAGGACTGGTTGGCCTGGTATCAGGATAATGTGACTGGGTGGGACATTACGCCACATGTCTGCAGCATGATGCCACAGTGCTGGACTTCACTATTAACTGCCACACTGCAGACATTGTAGCGATATGATTCAAATTGTTTAAGCTACATACACACACACAACTCTGTCAGGACGCGTGGAGAGATAGTGGTTGTTTCTTCTTAATGCTCTCCACTTTTTCCAACCCCACCGCGGCATGTGTTTCGAAAAATCGGATGCACTGTTATGCACTGTACTGTACTCAGTGTTTGTGTAGAGAAAGGTGAATTGTGCTCCACACATGCGTACATACACACTGAGGCATTATTCTCTTCGTCTGTGGCTGTTCCCCATTTTATCCATGTTAGTGTACCTACATGTACATGCATCGACATGTATTATTCTCCTCGTTGTGGCCCGAGTAGTAATAGTAAACGATGTTTCTATCTCAGAGACCCCCTTCCCTCTCCAAAACGCTTCTATGTTGACAACTTCTTCACCAGCCTTTTCTAGCACAAAATAAGGTGACGAAATATGTAGTTTCACTCACCAGCCTTTTCTAGCACAAAATAAGGTGACGAAATATGTTTTGTCGGGGGAAGGATGTCTCTGATCTAGAAACAGCTCATTTGATATTGCTACTATAACCGTCATGTTGAATTTTAATCATTTAAAATAAAAATAAAAATATTGATAATAAAAATAATCAAAAAATAAACAGTAGCACTGATGATCGGCCACCATTCCACGGGGTCCCTTCACTGTCAGTAAATCCTTTACCATAAGGTCCTTTGTTATGTTAAGGCCTTTCTTATGGCCCACAGGCACCTCATGAGAATTTTTCTTTTGGCGACATTCTTTCTGAATGTCCTTGTGTGGGGTTACCCTTCAGTGAGGTCACATCACCCTACTGTTTATTTTTGAGGGGTTCCAATTTTCAACTTTCATAGACAAACTCCCTTGATAGAATTCCTAAATATACGAAACGAAATTTTAGAAATTTAGAGAGCTATCTAGGTTTTTCAATTTCATGTACACCTCTCCCAATATCAAACCCCGGGGTGAGTGAAAAACAACACCCACCACGTGTTTGACGTGATGAGGAAGTGTACAAGGGCTAAAGCCCCCCACTATTATTAGAAACAAACTAGCAATAACGCCCTCCATCGACAAAGTGTCAGTCACGGGATTAGAAGTCAAGACCTCGAGTACGAAAATTCGACACTCCAATACTGTGCTACGGCTCAATCTTACAAATATACGTTTCAGAAATTATTATCAAGTTATCTCAGACAAAACCTGAAAGAAGCAAGAAACTTGACAAAATCATAAAAGCAAAGATAATGTTTCTTGTAAAAACAGCCAAAAAAATATTATTTATCAGTAAATAAAAATATAATTATTTATAAACAAAATTTATTATAAAATGCAAGGGAGACAATCTATCAGTGAAAGAGTTATCTCCCTTCAAAATACAAGGAAGACAGACAGAGTTATCTTCCTTTTCATGTGTAATATGATCCATTTTCTATTATTTTTTAAAGAACTTTCTCATCTATTATCAATGTGTTGACAGTAGACATAAGAAATAATTCATTATCGTGTTTATGCAAATAAAATGTAATTTTTCCGCTTACTTTTCTATGACACTCAAATAGCTGTTTCATTTCTATCCTAGTGAGAATATACTTACCACCTTTTGCAGTAACCTTCGATCGATTTAGGTAAATATTTATTTTTGTGTATTTTCCTTGACTGATCGGATCATGAAGATTGTCGTATTTCAGCATAAGCTCATCTCTCAACTTTTCTAATCAAAATATTTGCTGTTATCTGATTTGGTAAGCGAAAGTTTTATTCTATCAAATTTACTAAAACAAATATCTGAAATTTCATCATTAAATTCAACTGATAATTGCTGACCATTAGCCATTAACTTTTTAATTTTGCTACTAACTCCATCAGCTAATGTGAAATTTATGAACATTATTTTTAATGTTAGACAAAATTAATTAAAGATGTTATCACAATTACTGGTGGCGTAGTGTCCAATAGCTAACGTATTAATCCCGTCCTCGCAATATCTCTTATCATCAAAATACTTAGTCCACGTTTTATAATTGTATCTGTTTCAAGTTTGTGGTGATTTGTTTTGATAACATCTGTTTTAATAAAATTAGTACAGGTGTGAAGCTCTACTTGAAAATCATCAAATTTTATAAAATTTTTTCACATATCCGCGAGGAATACCTTTTGCTTTCATTGTCAGTTTATTGTCATCTAAAATTACGGCGTACACTTTACTTCTTAGTCCAACAAATTCCTTAACTGGTGCAAACATAAATTCATCTTTCATCTTGCCGATGACTTTTTTACTTGCATCATCATGAAATCCACTACTTTTTGGATAATCTGATAAGTCAAATAAATTTTTATTGTTATAAATGTCTTGATAAACATCCTCATATTTTATGTTATAAACGAGCGAATCCGTATCAGTAAATAGTAACTCCGAATCTGGCCACTGCTTTTTGGGAAAATTATAGTGAAAGTCGTACATTAATCACTTTGATATATCAAGTACAACTGCACCAACATAAATCGGTTTATTCAGCTTCAAATTTGTTTTTCGTCGCTGTATTGCAACAAGATTTTCATTAGATATTTTCATACTGACAAAATCGTCATCGTCAACTAATTTGTTTCTGTGATTTATATCATTAACAATTTCAATATTGACTCGCTTTCTGATATTTTCCATTGTTTTACCGAACACAGAATTGTTCATTAACTTGAAAAAGTTTTTCTCAAAGTCGGTCTTAGAAATAGCACGACGTTTGCTATTTAAATCAAGATAATCTGCCATCCACCTTGACTGATTAAATTTTAACACACGATAAACTTTTCTCAGAATTAGTCCAGCATCTACTGCTTGTTTTAAATTTTTTCAATGTATCACGTAATGTTTTTTATTTAACAAATCTAGAATTGCATATTAACAATCGAATTTTTTGCTGTTGTCATTGCCTGTTGTTCAGGTGATAATAAACCGTAATCGATTAACATAGACTCTGCACAAAACGGATAATCGTTGTGTAGATCATGTAACGAACTAGGATAATCAAGATCAACTTCAACAAAATAACTGATACTTTCTGGGAGATTTTTCTCAGTTTCTTTAAGAAATTGATCAGGAGTTATCCAATGAAATCCACTGCACGGCATTGGCTCTGACATAGCATAACCATACAAATTATTAAAGACGAGATAAATAATGTAATTTGATGGAAGATTATTATCATAATTTTTCAGATATTTATTATTAGCTACCGCATATTTGTTTTTTATACGCTAATCCAGCCGCGAATTCCTTTTTCAATAAAATTAAACATATCAACATCAGTTAAGAGATCCAATTCTATCCTGCTTGTTTTTAGCAGAGCATCCCAAGATAGTCCTGGCGCAGAATAATACCAACAAGGGTCTAGTCAATAATTTTCATAACTAACTTTACGAAAACTCTCAAAAACATCTGCTAGTAATTATACATCTGTTTTCAAATATAAATCATGATAATTACCAAATATCTTACAACCAAATTTATTCCAAATTTCTTGTGCATATTTGTACTCGTCATCTGTAATATTTTCATTATTTAACTGACAGTAAAATTTATTTTTATCAGGGAGAGAACTTTCATCAAATCTGCTCCAGTCGTCGAGATACTCATACTGAACGACTCCTTTTTTGTTACAAAGACGTACTCTCCACCAAAGCAACTTTTTAAATTATTGAAGCTGCTACAACCTTTAACAAGTCCGTTTAACGGTGCTGCCATAGATTGCAGACTGTCGATAAAACGTAATTTGCCAAGCGTAACTGACATATACTTTTCAAAATTGTTTTGAATACATTTTATTATACGATTTAATTTTAATTTAGATTCAATTTCATCATCGCCAAATTCTTCTACAATGATATGACTATCATAGCCACGAAAGTTATGTAAAACGACAGAAATAAAATCTGGTGCATGAAATTTCAAATTACAATTGTTATGTGCTGCTCCGCGATATTAGCCGGTTAGATGACAGTGATCGCGCACATTATCGTCGCCTAGAGGTTTCTCGCAGATATGACAATTAACTGCACCATCGAAATCAAGTTGCTGTTTGGATGTTATTTTTATTGGAGCTGTTCTGGATAATCTGTTGAAAATTTTTGTTAACATCGTCTACTAAATTTTTTAGTAACCACATGGCCGGACTTTCAGATTCGCCATTTCTACATCTGTATAACTTTACTGGACTTGAAAAATTATCGTTAGCGCAACAAACTACTTTATAAGCTGCTCTACAGGGAACAAGCTGCTGTATTTTTCTGGTGCTTGATTTATTTGGATCATTTTCTGCGCCTGCCACAGGAACAAGTAGACAGTCGAAATCAGCATAAATAACAAACGGTATATTTAACGTATGATTATAATTTTTAAATTTTAATACTTTTTGTTTTTCTCCCGGCATTATTATTCTTTGAACATTAACACAGTATTTGAGATACTCTTGCAGTTTTTCATCTTTAGAAACCTTGTATATAACGGTAGCAGAAATATTTCTTATTTTTATTTTTATTATATTGTCTGCCAACTAGGCCGTGAAAGTTGTTTATCCAGGTGTAATGTCCATTATAAAATAATAAATTTATTGTGTTTTGTGTAGCAAATTCTGAAATATATCTCGGGTAAACATTTTCTTTTTCATCTAGTCCGAAAGTATTTATTGAAATATCGTTTTATTTTTCAAATTTTGGTATCTGATTCTCTGCCACCGGAAAAGCTATTCCATTAAAATTTAGCTCTCTTTGTACGACAAATATTTTTCAACGCGATCAGAGTTACATCTTTAAGGATGTCTATCAGACAAAATTGCCCAACGAGGACATTCGTTATCATAAATATTGACATTTATACAGCATTTTTGGTTTTTAATTTTTTAGGGAGATCAACGTAATAACTACCGCGAAGTGCTTTATATTTCATAGTTTGAAATAAAACTTCTTTTATCATTTCAAATTTCCTACCTGATCCTGATGCAGTAAATTTCTACAATTTTTTATTTATTTCCTGGTGTATTTCATCAACGACTGAGGAAATATTTGTTCCAGCTTATATTTTTCGTGATTTAGCTGTTAGATATGCTTCGACAATCTCGTTGGTGAAATCTACATTATCAAAGATAATATCATTTTCTTTAAGTGCATGTAACTTTGATAAAATAACATGATACTGCACTATCAGCTTGATACCTTTATGAACTGCAAGTTCTCGCGTTACAATTGGATGCAGAAGATGAAATAAATTTGTAGAGTTAAAATTTGCTAATATATTTAGATTATCAAATTTATAACTGTTATCGTAACCGAAAAACGCAGTAGAAGTTGTTTTTGCTTTGATAAGACTTTACTTAGCAATATCTCGCAATTTCAGCGTTATATTATATATTAAATTTCATATATTTAACTGGAAAATTTGAACGATCAATTAGAGATAATAAATGCTATATAAAATAATGAAAGAAAATTTGAGATATATTGGTTTGACGGCGGAGGACAGGAGAAATATTAAGTACATCCGATTTATAATACTTATGCCGGGAATGCACTTGGTTCTTTGATCCACGTGAGATATCAAAGATTGTTTGGTAAATCAACACCAGCTGGAATGATGATAAGCATTAGAAGAAATAATACAGATTGAGTTGAAATGTTCAGAAAAGATTTTATTTATACTTTGTTTTGCGGAGACATCCCCGAAGGACAACGAGTTTATCGAGTAAATGCTTCGATAGATGATGACAATATTGAAAAGTTAGCATTGCAAAATGAATTTCAACCGCATCCAGTATTTGATCTGTACGAGGCTAATGACCGCGGAATTATACGACACCGAAAAACGGAAAAAGTTATTGGAAGTTTGATTCATAGCTGATACCTGTTGGTGACGGTACGTGGCATGAAAAAAGATTTTGTTAGTTCTTACAGTCACTGTTTTATTTATAGAAACTTTTAACGGTGTTATTCCAAATGATCTAGTTACTGATCACATCAATAGCATTAAAACCGACAATCGTCTAGAAAATTTAGATTTAGTTACACCAAAAGAAAACACTAGACGTGAATCAGGTGGTGGAGATAATTTTAAAAAATAACAAAACCTCTTATTACATTGAATCTTGAAACTGGAAAAGAAGTAAGATTTTAATCGATGACAGCTGCTGCAAAATATCATAAAATTAATCCAGCTGCAGTAAAATTTGTTGCCGACGGGACAACAAGGTCAGCAACGTCAATGTCGACCTTTGACATATTTATTTTCAAATATAACGATCAATTATATTTTCAAACTCGAATTTGGTAAGACAGTTGTGAGCAAACGCTATAACATCATCTTTATTAAATTTCAGTGTTATAAACGTACTGTCGTTAAGTTTATTTTTTTTCTGCTGCTTTCAGAAGAATTTTATATGAATCACCTTGGATCATAATAACGTCAACAGAACAGAACGGTATCCCGACACACATTTTCGCTCTGCCTAGGCTAGTTCTTGGTAATTTAATGTATCAACTTTCTGATGATACTTTATCTCGTTAGTCATTTATTATTATGAATTAGATAAAAATATATTACATGGAGTTAATGAAAGGACTTGCTGATATTTACGCCCGCGATACAATCGCGGATGATAATTTTACAGCAGGAGATGCTGTCATCCGAAATATAAAATGTAAGTCTGTTGGTTATACAGAAGATGACATTTTGTACAACACCGAGAATGATGACAACGATGAGATAGTGGACATTGTTGATTAAAAAAAAATTACAGGAGACCGACAACTGGACGATATAATCTTAATTATCATATCGCCAAAAAAATAATAAAATTTAATTTTACTGTTGCCGAGCAACAAATATTTTGGCAACTTATAAAACCTTTCTCAATGTGAGAATAACTGGCCAACAGAGAAACATAAAATATGATTTTATTTTTGTTAAAATATTTGATTTGATGCCAATTGATAATGTAAGAAAATTACATTGAATGTCGTTATGCAGACCGGTTAGATGTAAATCTGTACTGCTAAAATACGAGCAAATTTATAATAATGTTACAACAGCGTTGAGGATACATATTTAGTTGGTACCCAGCTGTTAAATTTATCGCTGTATCCTCTCCATTTAACTAAACTTTTTTTGCCTTTTTACCTGATAACTTTTTCAATAATAAATATATCTTGTTCAGTTTTCTGTAATTCTTGTTCTTAAAAACTACCAATTACCGGTTCCCCGGCTAGATCAGTTAGCGCGTATGTTCCAGGTACTGTTTAAAGTACTTTATCAACAACAAATACTTCTTCGCTCCAGTTTCGAGTAAATCCTTTTTCAAATGTTTGGTTTTTTTTTGTTGTTTTTGTCAGAGAAAATCTAACTTTATCACCAACTTTAAATTTATGTCGGCGATACATGTTTTCGTTTGCTAATATCGGATTTTTAATTGCATCGTTGGGAGACATTTTTATTGATCTGTGCTTCGTGTTATTATATTTATCAACAATCTGCTATATATTGTCAATATATCTATTAATGTTTTTAGCTGTCAAATGTTTATGTATCAGCTAGTTTAGTATACGATTAAATCGCTGGATGATAATGCTCTTACCTTTTCCAGTGACTTATTTTTGATGTTATTGTGCTCCAAACACTGCTCAAATTTTTTTATTAAAAAACTCCGCTCCGTGATCGGTCCAGATTCTTTTTGGTTTTCTTCCTGTACTTGTTATTACTTGTTTTAGTGCATCAGTTATCGATGTTCCTGTTTTATCTAAAACTGGAACACTAAACGCGTATATACTAGAAAGATCTACAACGTTAAAAAGATCTTTTTTGTTATTGTTAAACTGAGCAAGACTTGACACATTAATTAAATCTATCGCCCAGATATCGTCAACGGCATTTGCGACAACTTTACGTCACGGAAACTTTTTTTTTTTTAGGTTTTTGTAGCTCTGATGCAAGATCGTGCTCTCCGAGTCCGAGTTTATATTTTGCTCCAATCATCCCCTGCACCAGACTTCTATCAAATCGTTCTCGCATATTCGTAGGTTTCATATCGCGTAGTTCATCTAGCATTATCTTATCACAGCCAAGCTTATCTTGTTCGTTATCACGATAACAAATGTCGTGACGCATTGCTAATGCGTCAACTTGATTATATGGCTCTTGTCTCGGCAGCGGATTCTCGTTCTCGTCAAGTTGTTTATCAAGCGGATTATAAGGCCCAATATATTTGTGGCCTGGTAATGTCCAACCCCGTTTTGGTTTTGGTAATTTAGCAATTAATTTGTGGATGTCAATGCCACTGCCAATTACTTCACGGCGATTGCATGATTGACAGCACGTAACAATTTTATTTTGCTCTAAACAGAAATCTCTATCACAATCACAATTACATTTCATTATTTATTTTATAACTGACAAAAAACAAAATATTTATAAGAAAAAACATTATTAATCTGAAAATAATTCTGTTTTTAGCCAAATTTTGACGTTTTTTGTGGGGAGTTTTTTATACCAATTTTGCCTGTTTTTTTTAACTTTTTTTGGTCCGATTTCTTACTTTTGAGGGTCAAAACTCAAGGGGATTAACGGGAATTTAACATTGGAAAACTGAAAAATCGATTTTTTTTTCTGGTTTATGTTAAAATTACTTTTTCCATAATTTTTCATAGATTTCAGACAAAAAAAAGGTAAAAACCGGTTAAAAGCAAGATAAAAAAATATCGATTTTTCAATTTTCCAATGTTAAATTTCCGTTAAACCCCTTGAAGTTTGACCCTCAGAAAATAAGACATTGGACCGATTTTCTTTGATTTTTTAACCATCTTCCCTAAAAACACCCAGGTAAAATTGGTCAGAAAACACAAAAAAAAAAACCCGTCAAAATTTGGCTAAAAAACATATTTTTTTTTCTTCGGATTTATAGTAATATTTTGTTTATAAATACTTTTGTTTTTTTGTCAGTTATTAATCATGTACAAAAATAACCTTGTCGCACATTCCAGCTCCAGACGATTTCATCGTTGGCAATTTCTTTAAAAACGTACTTTTTCTTTTCCACAGATTGCACGAATACTTTTTAGCATTATTCTATTTTTTTTTCTTCTTTTGTTTCATCTTTATTTTCTGTTTTAGTTTTGCATTTGAGACAGTATGTTGACATTTTTATATTTGTAAGTTTAGATAAAATTGAAAAAGTTCACCGCAATCTCATCTCTGGCGTGAGAAGGTTGATTGTCAAACTGTAAAATAAATTTAAAAAAATTAAATTTAGGCTGGGACATTTGTTTTATAAACATTATACAATAATAACCACAAGCTGATGTTCCAGCCGGCTGTAGTTGATTAGTCGAGTAATTTATTTTTTTAAATTTTTTAAAAATATATTTTTTTTATAAGATCACTCGGAGGAAGTCCGAACGAGTCAAAACAATTGTTATGACAGACTGCTACCCAATGCGTCCCAGATCCGTCGTTGAGGCTTTATATGTTAATGATACACGAACCACCTGCTGGTACGTCATCAAGTTCATCCTTGAAAAATATTCCACGAAATCCGTCTTCGACGACTTTGTCGTCAGATTTTAATTTTTCAAGTAAATGAAAATTACTCAACGGCGTCTGGTCCCTGGTAGAGTCATTCCACGTCCGATTCCCAGTAGATTCGGAAGCAGACTTCCCGCTAATCCTGCTAGGAGTGGAGCTACTGTAATAAATCTTCCTCGTTTTGTTTTCCTTGACGACTTTTTTTCTTTTTTTTTTTGGTACTTGATGACTTTTTAGATGGCATTATATTATTTTATTGTTACATAAAACTACAGTGACTTTGTCAGTGACGAAGTCAACGACGGAGTCGTCAGCGAAAGATTTGTTTGATACCGTCTCCACGGGTGACTCCATCACGGCGACTCCGTCGCCTGAGACCGCCTTTTTAGTTGCTCCTGATATTGCTGCTAGTCCCAGTGTTCCTAACACAGGTAAAAATATTTGGTATTGCGCTAGCCACTACAGAAAGTGCTGTCCAAGAAATACGCCATGTTTTGCCATTGCTGTTACTTGTGCAACAGTCAGTTTAAGAACAAATGGTTTTCCTTTGTGATCTAGTTTGTTGATTTGTTGTTTTGTCACCATTGCTTTTACCGCTGTTTTATTTGCCAACGACGAAGTCGTCGGCGATATCATTAAAGAAACAGAATTACGTTTAGCAACTGCTGCTGACAATTTTTCAACTTGTCCTGGTGTTAGATATATTTCTCTGGTTTTATATTCGGTTTTCATTGTTTGATTATATTAAGTTGTAATATTGTTTTACACTTGTACGGTCATCCGACCTTTAACTGCATCAATTGTAAAGAATCTATCACTGAAAACTAGCGCGTATACGTTTTATGCTTCGATTGGTAGTACGCCAAGCGTCCAAGTAACTTCAATATGAGAAGTTGATCCGATAGCTCGTTGCATATGTTTTGAAACGTCGAAGTAAAAGATTGGATAAAGAGAACGAAATTCTTCGACAGATATCTGGCTTCCACTATCAGCGTCCTGATATTTTTGTATTGCTTCCACGAGATGCAAGTAAGCTCGTGTAATGTTTTTTATTTTATCATCAGCAAAGTTGTATTCGATTGCACGTTCGGGATAATTGTTTCGAATTTATTCTAACAAAGATTCGTCTGACGTCTGGGTTATCAAATACGGAATTGTACATTTCCTGATCATTACGACGCGCCTGTCGTTGAAATGCACTAAACAAGTATCGCGGGAATTGTTCACTGGGGGCGGGTGTAATCAGTTGTGTTAGGAATTGCTGTTTGATAAATTTTGTTCTGCTGAAATATATCCATTTTGTCCACGCGGTCAACGTCGACTCGAGTTCCATCATCTTACTTGTCGATGGGACAACTCGTGGCATCCACAACGCTAATCTTGTGATGGCAAATTGTCCTTCAGCCACTCCATCGGCCTGCATTATACAATCGTTTTGATCCGCTCGATCTAATGTGTATGTTTCATTCCACGAAAAACTTTGTTGTGATCGCGACAAAATCCAAAGATTGTGCTTAACGGAAGCATCATTGTTATTTGGCGAGATTCTGCTGCAAACTCTTTTCTTTTGGCGTACCCTTCATTATATTGCTGTCGTCGTATTCTTGTGACCGCTAATCTTATTGCATCTCCAATATCACCAGTTGCATTACCATCACGATTTGCGATTAGATTACTATCTGCGGCAGGATTGCCAGCACCAGTGCGGAATTAGCTTGATACAGCTGTCCCGAATGAGGTATACTTAAACCACATCATGTTTGCAGCAACCGATCTTTAGTAATCATCCCTAAACGAAACAAAGTTAAGTATTGTACTTGCTACAGGTAAGTACATTGAAATATCTTCCACGGTTTGGTTGGCTAGTTGGTATCGGGCGCTTCAAAACAAACTCCAACCGTTATTTACAAGTGCAATTTCTGCACCAGTTGCAATATTACCGCCAACTGTAGATAGTATTTGACCGTGTACTTCCAACATCGCCTTATCTGGCAGCAGAAACGCGTCTTCGTCACGTGTATTAAAAGTTCTAACACCAGCCTTATTTGGTTCGTTTGAGTTTTCGTCGAGATACTCTACGTATTCGAGTTCCGTTACAGTATCATCTGCATTATGTTCCTCGTCGAGATTAAGATAAATTTTAGCTGACATTATTTTATAATCCACACAATTTTGTGTGGCACACAATTTTGAAACGACTATAAAACAGCGGGCGTCATTGGTCTTGTTTTCTTTACAAGTTTGCCTATTACTTCTTCACCACGTGGTGATAATAATTTTGTTGTGGTAGCTATCATAGCTCGTTCTGATTCTTTTGTTGGTGGAATATCTGATATTGCTTGTTTAATTTCCGACGTTGAAGGCGACGTTGTCGTGCCTTTAATTTTATCAGCGATTTTTTGTCCGACTGCAGATGCAAAAGATTTACCTGCGACAAGTGCAATTGGTGCTACTTTACGCGCTATTCCTGGTATATTCTTTGCAATTGTTGCAAATATATTTCCAAAAAATCCGCCTACAATGTTTCTTCTATAAATTTTTCTTCGTCTTATCTTGTTATAGAATATAGACTTACAAAATTTACGTCCCCGCGCGTAGGTATAAGTAATACGTGACAACTTCATTGTTAAGATCTATCTGCCGCCCAGATTGATCTGTTAGTTTCATTGTTATACTTGTTATTTGATTTTCAGCATTAATCGGATAGTATATCAATTGCCTCGGAGTAATTTGCATCAGTGATCCTGGAGGAACATCTGGCGAAAAACTATAAATAGTCTGACCTTGGCTCCCTAACGCTGAATAAGATCCTAGTGCAATAGAACAATTGATTAAAATTGTATTTACGTCTGTTATGTTAACGGGTAAAACTCCGTCGTATGATATACTTCGTTCTGCAACACGGCCGTATTGTCGAAGATTAAATCCTATTAACGATGCAATTCTAGTGGCTGCTGAAAAATCGATTATCAAATTATTTTTAACGTGATTCTAGCTCGTAGTGTATTATAGTTCGGAGTTAACTCAAAATTATGCGCAGCGGCAATATTAGTTTTATTATCGTTTTATTAAGATCAGTTACGTTATACGCTCCTTGAGGTATTTTAACTGTTACCCACGTACCAGGATTAAATGTAAAGTCGTTGACGTTTGTTTTAACATTTGACATAGAATGCCATATCGTAGCAGAAATTAATGCAATTTCGTATTGTTTATTTGGATCTAGTGTTATTGGCGGACTGTAATAGAAAAGTTTGCGCTGTCACTCTTTGTTTGCGATGTATCTAGTAATAATGTTGTTGACATTATATCAAGATTGTTAGGTAAGATTGTACTCGGATGATGTTAGTAATCCAATCGATCGAAAATGATCTAATATATTAATAATCTCGTCCATTTCTGTACTTTCATTTCCAGCTTCTTTTGATGATATCAGTAACATAAGTCGGTCGACCATTTCAGCGTTTGATGTAAATATTTTAAAGCCAAAACCAAGTTTTTTTTATCAGCTTCAGTTTAGTCACGATTTCTTTCAAATTTTTTAAGCACAGCGTAAAAATTATGTCTATATTCTTCCTCACGGTTTCGGTATTGTTCTGCTGTCTTAAGCACAACACTTGCCATTAATCCATTACGCATTTTATTAAAATTTTTCAATAAATACGAATCGTCATGATCATATCCTAAAATTTGATACGATTCGACTCCTTTAGTAATAACACGCTTTAACACTTTAATACACTTTGTATACTCATCTTCTGTCCATTTTCTTACGTTATGAATATCATCAAACCTTATTTCTCTAACATAAAACTCAACAAGATCCATGTAAGCATCAATTGGAATATCTTCCTTCGCAAAACTCGCCAATTTTTCAAAATGTATTTTTTCACAATTACTTAACAAATTCTCTTGCACGTTCAGAAGGTATATAAATATCATTTTGTCTGTCAATGTAATCTTACCTCTTGCATTTTACTTTTTTCTTCCACTGTTTCAACAACTTTTTAACTGTTTCCTCCGCCTGTGCTTCTTGCTGTTCTTTTAACTGCCCCAACAAACCTTTTTCTTGTATTTTTTAAAGCTCGTCTGCAGATACTGTTGATATTACTGGTTGTTTGCCAATTAACGTTTCAGTAAGCGGCTTAAAAAATTTGGCAGTTTCTTCTTCTGCTTGAGCTTGTCCTCGACGTGCTTCTTCCACTCTTTTCTTAAAAGCAGCTCAAGTTGCAACAAATTTGTTTAGTAATTCGAGTTTGTATTGATGTTTGTCCATTGTTATTTCTATACGCTTTACAAAATATATCTAGAGAAATTCATTAATACAACAACGAAACATCTTTGCTGGATCATGCGCTAGTTTATCGAATAAAAAGAAATTATATTTGTCTTTAGTTGCTTGATGATATAATTCAATAAATTTATATATTGTTACATTACCGCCATACTCGTTTGCAATATTTCTAACATCAATATTATCTAGTCTAGGAAATAAAATAAAACATCCCGTATTTCGCCTAAAAAATCTGTCGACATTGTAAAACCCTTGCGCGAGATAAACTGAATTACATTTTTTGTTACGCGATAATGAAAAGTATGATCTAATTTTATTCATCTCCTCGTTGTTTAGCGGGGTATCGTCAAATACAATTATTTTTATGCTCAGACGAATCAGATTCATTTACTGGAACTAAATCTTCTGGTTGTTTAATCATAAATATATCATCGCCAGAGCCAAGCTCATCGCGAAGTTTATCGTTATATTCGCTTAATAACTCATATTTATCCTGTTGCGGATTAATTGTGTAAATATACACATGATTGTAGTTGAAGTTGACGTTGAGCAAAGATTTAATAATAGATTTGTTTTACCAGACCCTGGACGACCAACAATGAGATAATGACAATCTGGAAGTTCATTGTTGTGTTTATGTTGCACCAGCCGTTCTGTGTCAAAATATAATATCGACGTATTATAAACAAAGTGGACATAAAATTGTCAGAGAATAAATAAATAATGAGCTATTATGCAAAATTTGAAACAACATTAGGAGATTCGTCGGCTGTAAGAAATGGCAACATTGATTTATCAGGCTACCTAAAACAACTGGCGATACAATGACAGGCAATCTGATGATGTCAAATCAACGAATACTAGGTTTAGAAACAAATTATCCGCTAATAAATGTTGTTAATACACAAGCTGTTAGTTATGCATAGCCAAAATCTGTTGACGATAATAAACTATCATTGACAGGAGGAACAGCAGCAGAGAGGGTGAACCCTACAACTTTGTAGAGACCTTATTTTTGAAAATTAAGGGTTCCTACGAAGGCTGAAAAAAAAAAATAAGTTTTTGCCTTAATAATGAAAACTTCTTTAATTGACCAGATTTTTCACAATCTGGTCACATACGTATGTCCTTCACCCTCTCTGCTGCTATAAATTAAACAGCCAGTATAGATATTATCAATAATGAGTATTGGAGAACCACACTCAGCTAAATTAACTCGAGAGCGACTAGAGGCAATTAAAAAATATCTACCCGTTCGTGATTCTGTTAAGCAACAACTACAATCGCGTCAGGAATCTCAAGTTGAATTTGAAGAGGATACAAAACAATTATTTAAACCTATCACTGAGACCACTAAAGGTATTCTACCTGTGTTGGAGAAAACCGCTGAAGTATTTGGAAAAATAGCTGAAGGAACTGAAAAAATAGCAAGAAGAACTAAGAAAACAAAAGAAATTTTACGTGAACTTCCAGCCGAAATAGCTGCTGCGATGCCAGTCCCGGAAATACCTAAAGATGAAGATCAACCTGAAGGCGCTGAAGAAGAAGATGATGAAGCAGAAGGTGCTGAAGCACCAGCTCCTGAACGAAAGGGTCGTGTAATAAGTAATGCTGAATTGATAGATAAATTTAATGAAGAAACTGTTAAGGTAATTAAGAAACTTGACCTACAACAATTACCTCAATTTGCTGTGGGTAGTTTTAGTCGAAGAGATAAATTAATGAAACCTGAACACGTTAAAGATATTAAAAACCGTGAACAATGGAAAAAATTATTATATCGCATAAATATAAATGTTGAACAAGCTAGAGCTGATGATCTACTTTATCGGGATTATAGTGATAAATTTGATAATTTAGTCAAATCAGTAAAAGAGAAGAAAAAACCTCCAAAACAAACAACACCAAAACAAAAAACACCAAAACCATTTGAGCAATCACTTCGTGATTATCCAGAACCACAAAGAACACCACCGAAACCAAGTAAAAAAACACCACCGAAACCAAGTGAAGAGAAAGAAGAAGTATTTCAAGACGCTCCTGGCGCAACTGGAAGTGGTTTAGGAAGTGGTCTTATTACTTGCCCCAATAACGTTCTTGCTGATGTCGATCGATTAGAAATTCTCATCGGAGGAAAAAGAGCTGGTAATAATTCCCCAGAAATCATTAATGAAGTAGCTGATATTTGTAAACGATTATTTAGTGGCGGCATCATGGATATTAATGTGTATCGATCCCTCATTAATGAAATCGCCGACGATTATTATAGTGACTAAGTATGTAATTAGTGATAAAATCACTTAATAATAAAATGATCGTGCATGGTATTCAACGTGGACCTACCATGGTCAGGGTAATAAACTCTCGATTACCTGCATACAGAGCAACCTACGGAGATGGACTAGGTGATGTTGTTCAGGGTCTGTTTAGAAGGATAGCCCCAAAAGCAATACCGATTGCAAAGCAACTAGGAATGAAAGCTATTGATGTTGTTCGTGAAAAGGGTATAGGCGCTGTTGGTAATCTCGCTAGCAAAGCGTTTTCAGCAATTAAAGATAGACAATCACGATTAATACGCAGACCGACCCTACCTGTGAAATTACCTAGCACCGAAGTGATGCCCGCAAGTGTAAGTAAAATAATAAATCAAGCAGCTAATCAAAAACTAGCGGAGTTAGCTGATATCCCGATGTCGGAAAAGGAAAAAAATATAACCGCTAGTCTGATAGCAGGAAGTGGTCTCTCTTCGAGGAGTGGTCTTCGAGTTAGACGAAGACGATAATAATAAAGAGGTTTAAGCGTATATCTGACCCCGCGTTTGACATGGATGCACCAGTACTCAAAGATGAGTCGATTATCAGTATTATTCTTACGACTCACGAATTCCAGATCAGCGTGGACGAATCGAACTACAGGTTCAGGATACAAGTAGATATTTCTTACCCGCTGAAGCATTTATCGAATTTGAAGGTGAAATTATAAGGACAAATGATGTCGAATACGTCGCTGATATTAGGATTGGTTTTGTTAATAATGGTATTATGGCGTTATTTGACAGCGCTACGTATATGATTGATGGAAAAAATATTGAATCAATCCAGAAGGACGTTGATGTTGCTACAACAATACTAGGCCTTGCAAGATACAGCGACGATTATTCAAGATCAGCTGGTCCATCAATGATGTTTGTGAAAGATACAACTGACTACCCTGACAATAGAAATCAGATTATTCGACAACCAAAAGATCGAACTGCTCCTAATCCTGTTGATGCTAATATTGAAGATCTATCTTTTCCAAATCCAGAATTTAACTTAGGATTTGCAGCACGTAGATCAATGTTAAAAGGTGATAGGAGAAGATTTTCATGTGCAATTCCACTGTCACATATCTTTGGATTCTGTAGAAATGTTAGAAAAGTTATTTTTGGAGCCAAACATACGGTTGTACTTGTACGAAAAGGCGATGATAATGATGCATTATGGAGACCTATTGGTGATGCTGGTAAAGTAATACTAACAAAACTTTCCCTGTGGATGCCAGTGATGACTCCGTCAATATCCGAAGATGACCGGTTGTTATCTTTTATGAGTCAAGGCGGTAAATCAACGTTGTCATGGTTAACAATGACCACAGATGCTGTTCAGAGTGCAATTGATGGTTTATTTACGTGGCAGATAGCTTCTCAGCAAGGTGTTTCTGCACCAAGACATATATTTATTGCGTTTCAAAATGCTGCACGAATAAACTCGCAAACACATAGTCATATGATATTTGACCAACTCGGTGTTTCTGAGATTTCATTAAGGATAAATGGACATCAAGACCCATCCGAGGATATATTACTGAATTTTGGAAATAATCATGTAGCACGTGCATATCATCGATTAATGACGTTCATGGGACGTGATCAAAACATTGATACTGGTTTACAAATATCGCAGCTAGATTTTACATCGCTGTATCCGATTTATTACTTTTCACTAGAACATTTAGATTTAACCAGACAATCTGTTGTAGATATTCATCTTCGAGCTCGTGTGACAATAGGAGTTATTGCAAATTACAGAGCAATTGCAGTTATACTCAGCGATAAATCAATGTTACTCGAAGGTGTTGGTGGACGAATGAGAGTTATTGATGCTCCAGTAGAAAACATGTAATTAGATCGCTCATAATATTATAAATGTCATATCATCACATTAGTGTGAGTCTGACTCCTGGTCAGATTAAAAAGCTACAATCATCATCAAAAAATAATCGTGCGGTAAAAATATCATTAAAAAAAGAACAACTCGCGGGTGGTCCGAATAAGCTATCGCTGACTGAACGTCAGTATAATCACTTTAATAAAGCCAAGCGATTAAAGACTGGTGTACGACTTGATCTTTCCGCAGCGGTTATTAAAGACATCGCTAAAACAGGTGGTATATTTCCACTTCTCGCAGCTATACCAGCATTAATAGCCGCTGCAGCCCCAGCAGTTGCAAAGGCAGCTGCGCTAGGTGCTGTTGGAACAGCTGCTGGAATGGCGTTAAAGAAAGCAACCGGACAAGGAATCAAAAAAAAGGGAAAAGGTCTAAGATTACCAGGAACCCCGTATTTGTGGTACGGAAAGGGTCTAAGACTTCCCGGGACAGTTTACTAATATCACCCATGTCCAATTTTGATTTACTTAATGCTGCTAAGCAATTTAAAATAAAAAATTTCAGAGGTGTTTTTATGCGCGATCAATTACCTACCGTTGCAATGCAACATGAAACCGGTATTATTAATCTCGATAAAAATTCTGGCCCAGGCACGCACTGGGTAGGATATGCAATTGATCCACGTGGAATTATTTATTTCGATTCGTATGGATTAGCACCACCAAAAGAATTTTTAAGGTACGTTACCGGCGATATTCCAATCTGGTATTCAACGCTACCAACACAAAAATAACTGATCCTCCAATATGCGGCCGTGAAACCCTCGCTATGCTTGATGCTGTATCAAAATCAACAGCACCGCCTCATAAAGTCGTACACGCGTTCACTACGCTACGTCATAGTACTTAAACAGATATCAGTAAATATAATGGTAGATATTTATGGAAGATCCTCAGGTAGAGCTCAGAAGTTCGATTTATCTAAATATGCAACCATTGATCAGCTCAGAAATGAAATCGATGATTTATTAAATATAACAAGTGTGGATCAAAATGAAGTCGTCGTTTTTCAGGACAAACAAGGACGATTAAAAACGAGTAATATACAACTACTAGATGTTCTTATACGAATTCCCAACGCGGTTGTTAATAATATCGTTACTTTCACTGATCAGGGTAAAATACAGGATTCCGGTAAGTCGGTTAACGACTATGTTAAGAAAACTGGTGATGTATTTACCGGTGACATTATTATGTCAGGAAGAAAAATTACATATCTTAGAGATCCAATCGCAGATACAGACGCAGCAACAAAAAAATACGTCGATGATCAAGAATCCAAGTACGTGTCAGTGCGTGGTGGTATAATGCGTGCATTTCTCAACATGAATAGTAATGGTATTAATAATCTCAGAACACCAGAAACAGATTTTGACGCTGCAACGAAGAAATACGTCGACGATAGGGAAATTCCAATAACTACTTCATTAACGATTATCAATGATGGAATTGCTGCATTTAGAACTGAATATTTTAATCATGTACAAACATTTCTAAATTTTCGTAGAAATGTAAACAGATCTATTAGTGACTTTTTTGGAACTCCACCAACTGTTATTATTAATCTCGCTGACATTAACGCAAGACTCAACGATATCATTAGTGGTATTCCTAACATTATTCAAAAACCTAATCTCGTTAAAATTCCTCACAAGCAGATCATTAATATCGTGTACACAGTCGCATCAGGAAAGGCAACATGGTCGCAGGAAAATAACACTTTTAAACACACTGCAGAGGTTACTGGTGCATACAGATTATCTGTATTTAGTAGTGCAAAATTCAGTATATTTACCACATTTCCATGGCGTCATTCAACCGATGATTTTTCTGGAATTGTGTCTATAGTGTTAAATAAAGATGTCGAGGAAACGTTTATGCTAATAGCGAATGATAAAAAGTTAACCACAGCAGATTATTGGTGGTGTATTGAGTTCGTAGCTGAAACTCCCGAATTAGTTATTTAAATAAGTATAATGAATCAAGAATCATTTATCGATGTTCAACGTCACAGATACACTCAAGTATGTGAGTGTCAAACTAAACTAAAAAATATCATCGACGATTACACGATAAAGGTAAAAAAATATCGTCGTCGTATGGTCGTTATTGATATAATGATATACTCGGTTTCTGCTGTTATTGCTGGAACTGGATTATTACTATCAACAATAACGATGACAGCGCCTGTAACGATTATAGTTTCAACGGCAACAACATGCGCAGGTATTTTCAGTATTATCTCTAAAAAAATATCTACGTGTACGAATGATAAACTAAACGAGTACGTGATGAAATTACACACAGCAACAGCCGCATACACTAAATTATGCTCGTATATTTCAGCGTATCTCGGTGATGGTAAAATATCCGATGAGGAGTTCGTAACGATAATGAAAACCTACGATGAAGCGTTCATAGTGGAACGCGATGCGTTCTCTAGTGACGGAAAGATGGAGAATTAAATAATAACGATAATAATAATGTCAGAGTCGCAATTACTTCAGCAGATCGTAGCTAATACAACGCCGTCAAAAACTACTATGATATCATTAAGTTCAACCAATCCTGAATTTAGCGTTAATTTTCCGACTGCAATTCCAGCAAAGGAAATAGCATTAGCGCAATTACGAGTTTATTATAGTTGGCCTAATATTAGATCAAAACCGTTTGGTGGACAACACCAAATAATTCACTGGTATTTGCGAATAAAAATAAACCGGATGGAACACCTGACTGGCAGGTTGTTGGAATTTCAACGGGCAGTTATCAAATAGAACAGATTAATGATGAGTTCCAACGCAGAATTAAATCTATCACAGGGAAAGAATCTAAAATAGCGATTACTGTTCACGAACCAACACTATCAGCGGCGATTGAAATAAATTCTCCTGATTACCTCGTAGATATTTATCAGAGTTCGATTAGATCCGTGTTAGGATGGCCTGATGTCGCACCTGTTTATAATGGAGTTTCAGAACCAACTAAAAATGAGTTTAAAACGAGTGAAGAAAAATTCATTAAAAATCCAGAATATCGAAATAAATATCCATGGAGATATATATTATTTGAATCTGATTCAAACAATAATATATACTACTTTATCGATTTTGACGGTAAAAGAATTCCCAAGATGACTAGATCAGTATTTAATATTATCATTACGCCAGAAGGGAGGCAACGAAATATTATTGATGAAAAATTTTTTAAGGATTTTTTAAATACTCTTAAACCTGAATATGATAAAACGTTTAATGATTTAAGAAATTTACTTATTTCATTATCACAACATTATAATGAAAGTGTAAAGCAGCAAATAATCGAGTCAATAAAACATTTAAATGGTATCTTATTCGATTTATACATCGTCAATGGAGGTATTATAAACACTACGACTAAAATCGATAGTATTTACACAAGTCCAACATTAATGCAATTATTTCTTAATCATTATAAAATAACAGAAAAAGATTTACAAACATTTGTTATACCAGATTTAAATATCGCTGAAATGAAGAAATCACTAAATGATCTTATTGAAGAATATTATCCGGGAGTAATTGAATCGTGGAAACAAATAGCCCCACCACCGGCTATACTAAAACACAGTAACAATCCCTTTGGTGCCGGTAGACATATATCACCAGGCATTGTAAACATAGCAACAACAATTGCAGTCAATCTGGTATGTGATGTTATTGAAGGTAGCTATCAGGTAGATCTTTCTAAATCTAGCCACCGCAGTGGCACTGCGGAGCAAGGGTATATATTATTCAGTTTTAGTCCGATTGTCCCTCCAGGTTCGTTAATTGTGTCAGAACCAATTAATCCCGTTTACCTGCGAGTTCATAATCCATTTCTGACAAGAATAAATTTCAAACTCACTGACCAGGCAGGAAACATTTTGGACACGAGGAACGAATCCCTAAATATAAACCTATATGTACGCTCATAGAGCGTTATCATAGAGCGTTTTTATTATAACAAAAAAAAAATATCCGGATGTTTATTCTTTTGTTTACATAAAATCCGTACACAATGAAATCTAGAAAGCTGTGGCTGCATATTGATTATTCAATAACAGCTGTGCGTAAAGTTATTTTAAGACCGCTATATATTATAACTAAATCAATATCCGCTGTTACGGCCCACGCATAGACTCAGTGTTATACAGAATTATATATATTTTGGAAACTAGAAATATAAAATCTCATTTTAGACAGAAAAATGTGGTTTTTGTTAAGAATATTATAGTTTTTAGGAATAACGATATGACTGACACATTGGTAAACACATACTAACTTTTTCAATATGTATTTATAACAAGGTCCGATAGCTCAGTTGATAGCGTGTAGAAACTCTCATCCGGAGGGTCATGGTTCGAAACCCAAGAAGGATAAATTATCTGCGGGGGGCGATTTTATGCCAAAATTTATAATTTATTGGGGGCTCCAGCCACCCCCGTCTTCAGAGTACACCAATCCACTACGTCAACACGTGGTGGATTCACTTTTGTGAATAACCCATTGGTTGATCGTTATGGGTTGGTGTGCTGGCGTGAAGACGGCATTTCATCATCATCATATCATCTCATCATCATATCATCTCATCAAAATATACAGCGGGGGGTGATATGAGGTCGTGACCTTGTGACTTCACTAAAGGGGTACCCCACACAGGGGCCATTCCAAAAGACACAATCGCAAACTAAAAATAAACCTAATGAGATTCCAGGTCACAAAGACCAATCAGCCTTTGAGTTCTTAGAGTTTCGGTTACGGATATCTAGGAATTCTTGTAAGGCAATAAACAGAATCTGATTGGTCACTAAAATAAGACCTACACGTACAGACAACCCTCTGAGCCTCTAAAGTTTCGGTTACGGATATTTAGGGGTCTCTTTGGGGGTAAATGTCTAAACAAAGATTCGGAACCTCATTAGGTTTATCTGATACAACTATGGAATGGTAGACCGAATGTCACCCCGCGCTGTATATTTTTGTTTATTTTTATATTAAATATAAAAAAAGAAAACATTAATGATATTATTTCTGCTATTAAAAAACTAAAACATAACGGAATAAAAATATCTGATAATCTCGACCCTCAGAAAATCATGTGCGATTTTGAATTACTACAACAAAGAAAATTTGATAATAAATATACACTATCTTCAAACTACAGATTTATAAAATTAATTTATCAATCCATGCTTGAATCACTAGCTATGGTAAACGACAATCAAATAAAGCTATTTGCACCTCTTGCACGTTCTATCGAAAATATTAAATCCGAACTGTCTCACGAGTACGAAAGAAAAAAGATTGTGGATAATCGTGTAATGCAATTAAGAAAGATTATGCTATCTGATTCTGTAAAAAATGATAATGACGCTGAGAGCGATGAAGGTGGACCCCTGACTGTAATTATGGCTAAACAAAACCCTTGGGAAAATTAACGTAGGTATCTCTCATGGATATGTTTCACCTCATATTATATCCCAACCATGTTTCAGTAGGTAATTATTAAAAATACGGTAGACTAAACGTATTGAAAATTTATTTTTTGTGTAAATCTTTTGGAAAAGGAAGATTTTTGTATATTTTCTGCGACAAATTGTACCGATTGTGGTACTATGTCAAAATATTTGGCAGCAGAATTAATTGATTCAAAACTAATTTCTTCCCCAGTCTCTATATTCACTGATTTAATAGCTCTCTTTCTGTATAATTTACACCTTCCTGTGTTTCCGGATTTACAATTTTGACTCTGTGTAGTAACTCGTAAATTAGAAATCGAATTATCGAGCTTATTGCCGTTGATGTGATCCACCACATACCATCCTTGATCATTCCAAAATAACACTCGTAGGTAAATATATGAAATAAATATCCTTTTTTCTTGCCATTAGCAGTAAATCTAAGATCACCAGTATTATTAATACTACCTACTGGTTTCTTTAATCTACAGTGTCTGATTACACCATCTCGGGATGCTTCATAATTAATAAGGATTGGATGTGACACAAACTCATTTTGTTCCATTTATATATAATACTATTTGTTTAAATCATTGTTTTTTGAAAATCTAGCCAAATAATCTTCTTCGGTTTTTATAGGAAAGTCAGCGTTATTTTTTTATCATAATATCGTTTTAATTCTCTGTATTTTTTTTCCGCCACATTGCGCACACAGTTGAGTTCTTCCTCGCACTCCAGCACTACACACGATACACGGTTTTGGTCCTAGACTTCCATTTCTGACGCATTGCATATGATAACTACAATATTCATTCACGCATGATTTATTACAAGTAGACGTATATCCAATTTTGAGCCAAGCACATTTGTTTTGTGTTTCAATCATATACAAAAGATTAATGTTCAATTAAATATATACTTGCCCTAATTATAATATGGAGGTATTATCCGTTATTGAACCTTCCCCTGCTAGATTTGACCTTGACAGACTATCAGAATATAAATTTAGTACTTTGATGCAGGATCTGGCATTAATGGTAACCGAACGTATTCGTGAAGCAAAAAAGGAATTTCGTGACGATGGTGCAGTTCATGCATGGTCAACATTCAGAGTTGAAAATGTTACTAATATGATGAATGACAAACGAGGAAAAGTAATTATTAATCACCTTGATAATCAAAAATATTTTATTTTAATAAAATTTATTGTAAATACAGAAGAAGATACTTGGATTATTCGTGATAAGCGTGATCCAGTCCGTGTGCAGTCCGGTAGTATTGTTTTCTTAAACAATAAATCTAAACCCGGAATACCTACTGGTATTGATAAACCCTACTATATACAGAGTTGTCCAGCAACTGCAGTTGTATATGGAATATTTCCGCTAAATAATAAACCTAATGTTGCGGATCTGAAACCGATGAAAATATCAAGAATAAACTGCGTAGCTGAACGAGTTACAGAACATTTTACAAATGCGATACGTGGTAATGGCTTAACTGATTTAAGACGTAAAAAAATAAACACATGGGCAGAGTTCGTTAAAGATGCTGGTGCAT
>JAECUM010005067.1:0-39731 GCA_016617855.1 Megalonaias nervosa | reverse complement strand
AATTTTGATTTACTTAATGCAGTTAAAAAATTAAAAATTAAAAACTTCAGAGGAGTTTTCATGCGCGATCAATTACCAAAAAACCCAAACAATATTGAAACCGGTATCATTAATCTCGATAAAGAGTCTGGACCAGGCACGCATTGGGTCGCTTATGCAATTGATCCACTTGGAATTATTTATTTTGATTCGTATGGATTAGCACCACCAACGGAATTTTTAAAATATACTAGCAGTATGAAGAGCATTCCAATCTGGTATTCAACGCTACCAACACAAACATTAAATGATCCACCAATATGTGGTCGTGAAGTACTCGCCGTACTCGATGCTATATCAAAATCCACAAACCCACCTCATAAAATTGTGCATGAGTATACCACGTTGTCACATTTAAACAGACATTAATGAATATAATGGTAGATATTTACGGTAGATCCTCTCGTGGTAAAGTTCAGCAGCAGGTTGATTTATCTAAATATGCAACTCTCGATCAACTCAGAAACGAGATTGATGATTTATTAAATATTACAAGTGTGGATCAAAATGAAGTCGTAGTTTTTCAGGATAAACAAGGACGATTAAAGACCAGTAATATACAACTACCAGATGTGCTCATAAGAGTTCCTACCGCGGTGGTAAATAATATCGCTACTTTTACCGATCAGGGCAAAATACAGGATTCCGGTACATCAATCAACGATTATATCAGGAAAGCTGGTGACGTATTCACGGGTGATATTTCCATGAATCAAAATAAAATTACATACCTTGGAAATCCAACTGCAGATAATGATGCCGCGACAAAAAAATATGTCGATGATTAAGAATCTAAGTACGTATTGGTCAATGGTGGTATAATGCGTGCATTTCTGGACATGAATAATAATGGCATTACTAATTTAAGAATTCCAGAATCAGATTTTGATGCTGTAACAAAAAAATATGTCGATGATAAAGAAATCCCAATAACGACTTCGTTACAAACAATCAATGATGGAATGACTGAAATTAGTACGAATTTTATTAATCACGTACAAACTTTTCTAAATTTCCGCAGAAACATAAATAAGTCCATTAAAGATTTCTTTGGTGATCCAGTGAATGTAGATATAAAACTCTCCGACATTAACACAAGAATAAGCGATATTTTGAGTGGGATTCCAAATATTGTTCAAAAAACAAATCTGATTAAAATTCCACATGGGCAAATTAAAAATATTGTGTACACGGTAGCATCAGGATCATCAACATGGGCACCACCACAAAATGAAACTATCGAACACACTGCAGAAATAACTGGATTATACAGACTGACTATCTACGATATGAATTTTGATGTGTCCAGTTCATCATCACCGAATAAGTATAGTAATCCATTACTGGTGGTGCTAAATAAAAACACCAAAGAAACATTTACGTTATTGTCACTGGGAATGCCCTTGCGACGTTACTGGTGGTGTCTAGAATTCTTAGCTGAAACATAATTAGTCACTTAATAGAATAATAATGAATCAAACTCAACCTCACATCGACATTCAGCGTTACAGATATACTCAGGCGTATGAATGTCTGGATAAACTAAAAAATTTCATCGACGATTATACTATAAAAATAAAAAAATATCAAAGGCGTATAGTTGTAATTGATGTAGTTGTTTATTCGGTCTCTGCAGTTATTGCTGGGGCCGGATTATTATTATTGACATTAACAATGACTGCACCTGTAGTTGTAACGATAGTTGTTTCTGCATCAACTACTATCGCAGGTGTTCTTGGTATTATCGCCAAAAAGATAGATACGTGTACAAACGCTAAATTGCAGGATTATATGATTAAATTACACACTGTGACAGAGGCATGTTCTAAATTATCTACCTATATTTCCAATTGTATCAGTGATGGTATAGTATCCGATGAGGAATTTGCAACTATGATGCAAATTTATGATAAAGCATTCAGGGTGGTCGCCAATGAAAAAAATGAAGAATTAAATAATAATAATAATAATAATGACCGACAGGGAACTACTTCAACAGATCGTTACTAATACAACCCCGTCAAAGACTACTATGATATCAATAAGCTCGACCAATCCTGAATTTAGCGTTAATTTTCCAACCGCAATTCCAGTAAAAGAGATAGCATTAGCACAATTGCGAGTTTATTATAGCTGGCCTAATATTAGATCAAAACCATTTGGTGGACTACAGCCAAATAATTCATTGGTATTTGCAAACAAGAATAAACCCGATGGAACTCCTGATTGGCAAGTAGTTAGTATTCCAACGGGCAGTTATCAAATAGAGCAAATCAATGAGGAATTTCAGCGCAGAATTAAATCCGTCACAGGAAAAGAATCCAAAATAGCAATTACTGTTTACGAACCAACACTATCATCTGCGATTGAAATAAATTCTCCTGATTATGCCGTGGATATATACCAGAGTTCGATTAGAACCGTGTTAGGTTGGCCTGATATCCCTCATGCTTATCAAGGGCCACCAGAACCACAACGATCCGATTTCGTCGTAGATCAAAAAAAATTTATAAAAATACCAGAATACCAAAAAACGTATCCTTTTATTGAGGATCCAACTCGTCGTTATTATACATATTATAATCATTTTATAGATTTCGTTCCAGGTAAAAGTACAACAGGTGTAACAAGAATAACTACAATTAATGTTGAAAAAATTAACTCAGAATCAAGACCGATTAAAAGTGAACACGAACATGTACTCAATGATCTAAGAAATTTATTTTCCAGCATCAATACTTCCTACAATGATGATTTAAAAACTCAAATAATTCAAACAATCCAGCATCTGAATCATATTGCGTCGGATTTAGAATATGCAAATAAGGCTATCGTTGACAGAAAAATTAATTTACAGGCAGATAGATTATTTACTGGCTACATAGTTAATGAAGACGACACAATTCAGCGTGTGAGTTTTAGACATTTATTTACGTCAGTATTTCTTAAATACTACGGGATTACAGAAGAACAACTACCAACATTTATAATTCCTGGATTTAACTCTGAAGAACTAAAGAAATCAGTTAGTGATCTTATTGATGAACATTTTAAGAGAATATGTGATTCATGGAAAAAATTAACACCTCCCCCAGTCATTCTTAAGTACAACAACGACCCGTATGGGAGTGGGAGACACATATCACCTAATATTGTTAGTATAAGTGATACAATTGCATTAAATTTAATATGTGATTCGGTTGATAACAGTTATCAAGTAGACTTTTCAAAATCAAACCAGGCCCAACAGGGCTATATACTACACACATTCAGTCCACTAGTCTCACCTGGATCATTAATTGTATCAGAGCCAATAAATCAGGTCTATCTGCGTGTACATAACCAATTATTGTCAACAATGAACTTTAAACTCACCAATCAAAGTGGTTATATTGTTGACCTAAGAGGAGAAATTCTACATATTAATTTATATTTACGGTCATAGATTCTAATTCTGATTAAATATCATATCTGATTCAGAATTCTAATCGTAATATAAAAGTCATTTTAGATAAATAAATATATATATAATGAACCATAAAAACATTAATGATATTATTACTGCTATTGAAAAATTGAAACATGACGGAATAAAAATATCTGACAATCTTGACCCTCAGAAAATTATGTGCGACTTTGAATCATTACAACAACGAAAAATCGACAACAAATTCACTTTGTCTTCCAATTACAGATTCGTGAAATTAATATAACAATCTATGTTGCAATCCTTAGGAATGGTGACTGATACACAAGTAGAGTTATTTGCACCTCTTGCACGAGCGATCGAAAAGATAAGGTCCGAATTATCTCAAGAATATGAAAGAAAAAAGATTGTAGACAATCGTGTAATGCAGTTAAAAAAGATTATATTATTTGACACTGAGAATAGTGACAGTGAAACCCCTAGCAATATTGATAGAGTCGAACTATAAATAAGAAAAAAAAATATTTATTTTTATTGGGATTTTTGTTAAGAGTACAGAGTTACTTGACATATTCAAACACTATCCAATGATTGTATTTCTTTGAAAATGTAGATTTGTATATTTTATCTGCGACATGTTTTACTGAAGGCATACAAATACCGAAATATTTGGCAGCCGCATTCATAGAATTAAAAACTAATTCTTCACCAGTACTTGTATTTACAGACTTAACTGACTTAGGGGTCTTAGGAGAAATACCAGTATTTCCTGCCTTACAATTCTGACTCTGTGTAACGACTTCCAGATTAGATAACTGATTATTCTGGTAATTCCCGTCAATATGATTAATTACAAATCCATTTTCAATCAATCCAAAGTGACATTCCCATATGAACCTATGAGATAGATATCTTTTTCCCCCAGCAGTAAATCTAGAATAACCAGCATTATCAATATTACCGACTGGGGTTTTTAATCTGCGGTTTCTAATCACACCAGTTCGAGACGCTTCATAATTTGTATATAATGGATGTGCTACAAATTCGTTCTGCTCCATTTATATATAATAATATCATTTGTCTAAATCATTGTTTTGAAATCTGGCTAGATAATCCTCTTCGGTTTTTATAGGAGATTTACCTGATAGTGTCATATTATTTTTTTTGTCATAATATCGTTTCAATTCTCTATATTTTTACCGCCACATTTTGCACATAATTGAGTTTTTCCTCTGACTCCAACACCACACTGAATACACGGGTTTGGTCCCAGACTCCCATTTTTAACGCTTTGCATATGGTAACTGCAGAATTCATTCACACATGCTTTATTACAAGGAGAAGTATGTCCAATTTTAAGCCAAACACATCGATTTTCTGTTTTAATCATTATATACACCAAAATTCAATTTAAATATTTGCCTTAATTATAATATGGAAGAATTATCCATGATTGAACCCTCCGCAACTAAATTCGATCTTGACAGACTATCTGAGTATAAATTTAGTGTTTCGATGCAAGATCTAGCTTTAACGAATAAGGATATAACCGAACATATCCGTGTGGCTAAGAAGGAATTCCATGAGGATGGTGCCGTTCATGTATGGTCAACATTCAGAGTTGGACATGTTTCTTATATGATGAATGATGAACGAGGAAGAGTAATTATTAACCACCTTGATAATCAGAAATATTTTATTTTAATAAAATTTATTGTAAATACAAAAGAAGATACTTGGATTATTCGTGACAAGCGTGATCCTGTCCGCATACAGTCAGGAAACAACGTCTTCTTGAGTAATAAATCTAAACCAGGAATACTAACTGGTATAGACAGACCGTATTATGAGAAGAGCTACCCGACAACGGCCGTTGTCTACGGAATTTACCTGCTGAATAATAAACCCGACGTTGGTGATCTCAAACCGATGAGATTGTCAGAATCAAAAATAAACTGTGTAGCTGAGCGAGTTACAGAACACTTTACAAACGCGATACGTGGTAATGGTTTAACGGATTTAAGACGTAAAAAAATAAATAAATGGGCAGAAGCGGTTAAGGATACAGGAGCATCTATCAAAGACATCGCTAAGCTAGAGGGGCTATTAAAATTTCCAATAACAGTAAAGACGTTAACAGGAGAGATTTTATATAAATCGAAATATAATTCAAGAGGAGCTCCAATAGATATCATTGATCATAACACACATGCGTGGACTGTTGCAGTAACAATATTTCCACGAGATAGAACGATTAAATTTTATGATGGTGATATATTTGATTTTATCAGGAATATTAGTAAAAACGATCCTGTGTCTGTTTGGTTATTTCAGAGTTCAGAAGACGATCATTATGATCAATTTGTACGACCCAATGGTGATATTTATCGTGCAGAATCTCTTTATGAAGAAATGAGAAAAATCGCACTAAAGTATACTTCTGATGATATCAAAGTTGGAGAATTACTGAATAATTGTTTTACCGTTCCATCAGTAGTAGCTCATTTCGCTCAGGAGAGAAACTCGTGGAGACCAACACGATCTGAATTCATTGAAGATATCCAGAAAAGTTGCGTAGAATATGGACACGGAGGATTATGGAATACTAGATACAACCATGATAATGTTATATCCGTTGATATGGCGGCGTGTTATCCTGGAAGTTTTCTTGGATACGGTGAGTGTTCTAAATACTTTAAGAGATTCGGACATCCATCACATGAAATGGCCAGAGTTTCGATAAATGGACCCCTACCAGATTTTGATTTAACAGGATTTGCATGTGTAGAATCATTTGAGTTCGAAAAAAATCTCCATCCGATTAATTATGTTTGGTTTGGAAGACATTTTTCAGAGAAATGCCGGGTTCCAATAGTACTATTAAGGTACATGGTTGATGCTGGAATTTTAATATCGTTAATAGTAAATGAAGCGATTATATCATATCACCCCCAGAAGCAAATTTGGTTACCAGAGCCAGATAAATTTAATATTAATGATGCTAGAAGAGAATTTCCCGACCTCAATGAAGATGATATTATTAAAATCACTAATAATATACGTAAATGCAAGATGAAAAACTTGCAAAGGATCTTGGTAGAAAGATAATTGGTAAATTTACACAAGGAGGAACATACGATCATAAGCGACATTGTACAAGATTGATTATGGACGATGCTGAATTAGATTTTATAATCGCTGATACAACGAATAAAAACACATTTGTAAGACGAAGTAATGCCTATTTATCAGATGGGACCAAATTAGGTACAATCGTAAGTTATCTTGATGGCGACTCGCCTCAATTCACTCATTTAAGATCTTCAATGTTAGCCTATGTTTCGATAAATCTGCTATCTATGATAAATAAATTTCCTAATGATGCTGTCAGAGTTGCAACGGATTCGTTTTATATAAATAAAAAATATAGAGATTTGTTAAAACCGCTACTAGGTAATGGTGAATGGGGAACATGGAGAATAAAACAGGAGAATATATTTAGTTATTCTGAATTCGCTGATATTGAAATTATGGAGAAATATTACAAAAACGATAATCAAGTATCAAAGTCATCAGCCCCATCTGTGTATGATCCTATTGCTAGAAATAAGACCATATACCTTAATGGTTGTGGTGGTTCAGGTAAAACGACTCGTGCGATTAAATTATTTATGAACAATAGTTCGGATGTGATTGTTTTAACACCGACACATAAACTCGCCAGAGAGATAAAAGAACGAGGAGTAAAATCGTGTACTTATCATAGTTTCTTTAGATGGTGCGGTGATAAATGGACTCGTGAGCGAATGGGTGAAAAGTACATACCTAAATATATTATATGGGACGAGATAGACACAGTGTCGTTAGAAATATTAAAAACATTTCTTGATTGGTTATTAACAAAGAATACTGCTGTAGTAATGTGTGGCGATCATGGTCAACCACCACCTTTTTTTGGACAGTCACCACATGAATGGCTGAAGAATAATGTAGATTATTACGAAGAAGTGACTGATGATTATAGATCTATTGATGAGTCGTTAAAGGAACTTAAAAGATTAATCAGACTGCAGCCAGATAAAATACAGTGTGAGATACTACGTAAAGTAATTCCAGAAACTACTATGAATGATTTTCTGGATTTATGGAGACCCGATGATTTGATAGTCGCCAGTAGAAAGATAGTTCGTGATGAACTGCAGAAGAAATTATTTCTGTTACATAAAGAAAAGTTTTCAGATCTACCTGTGCCATTGTGTTATCGCCCAATAGATACTCGACGACAAAATATTGAAATTGAGATTCCTGGTGGTGGAATACAAAATCTCGTCTTGAACGATATTGTGTTGGTTGCTGTTGATGTTGTTGATAATGCGCTGAGTATGGATAAATCACCATGGACGTTAGGATACGCTATAACGATTCACTCATCACAGGGATTAACTATTTCTGATACAACTATCTGGATTGTAGATAATCGAATAGAATGGTCGAATCTAGTCTATCTCGCAGTATCTCGAGTTAGGAGAATATCTCAACTACATAGGGTTATTATAGATTACGTAATGACTGAAGAAATCACTAACGACTTTGTCGTCATCAAGAAAAAATTGGCGAGCTATAAGCAGTGCGACAAAAAAAATAATCGCGACTTTGATCTTGATGCTGAATTTATTATAACACTAAGAAAACAACAGAACAATCATTGTGCAAGTTGTAACTGTAATATGTTATGGCAGTATTCGAATAATAATCCAAGACAATTTACCGTAGATAGAATTAATAATGAGCTCGGTCATACACGTAATAATGTAATACTGACCTGTCTTGAATGCAATCGACGTCGGGGTGCTGCAAGTTTACAAAATTGAGCTTGGTGGTAATTGTGTGTCCTTAGGAATTACTTGTAATTGTTCACGTACAAATCCACGTTGAGGGGCTGTAGAATCTAGTCTGTAGATTGGAGGTCTACCAGTGGATCTAACCACGCTAGAAATTGTATGTGTGGTCACACTCCAGATAGGGTCAGTCGCTCGTTTCCTTCCATTCTCAAGCTCTCCTGGTTCATATAAATATCTTACGGTTACATTACCTAATACTGGTTGAGAGAAAGATTCACGTTTTCCGTAGACATCATTACGGGGTATATTTTTTTGTGCAATTGCTTTAACGGGTTTCATGGAAGTTGCACGAGTAACTTCATTATTCAATGCAGCTATCACACTCGGTAATCTTACAACCCATTCACGAGATCTTTCTCCGGACTTAAAGTTAGTGGATATTTCCCTTGTATACTGGTATCCAAATAACCTCTCAGCAAGTGTTCGATTAAATCGTTCAACGATTGCCTGATCTCGATGAATTTCAGTATGTCCTCGTCTGATTTTAACGCCATGTTTCTTCATCAACGATGATACTGCACCAAGAAATTCCTTGCCAGGATCAACCTGCAATAACTGTGGCCATCGTAGACCGCCACGTTGATAAATTCGCTCAAACGCAGATGCAACTTCAGAGGCCGTCTTTGTTGATAATGGTTCTGCATCCTTATATCTACTTGCAACATCAACGACAGTAAGTGCGTATTTGTATGTGTATTTACGTCTACCAATTTTAATAGTATCGTGTGGTAAAAATAAAATATCTGCTTGATGAACTTCATTAGGAACACTGACATCAAAATGTGAATATTGAATTTTTTTAGGTGGTGGTAGATAAATCTGCCATATTGCCTGTCGTGCTAACCAAGATGCAGCAACAGAACGTGAGACTTTTGCTACTTTGGCGAGTTTATTAATCGCTGCCTTGCCTCTCCAGTATCCCCTTGGACTATAATAAATGGATTCCATTATAATAGTTATATAATTAATTACCAGCCCCTAACATAATTTTACCTTTCATGGCAGATTTTACTAGAAAACTAGCGAGTTTTTCTCTAACAGATTTGTTGGGTATAGAATTTAATGCATGAATCAATTTCACATCTGCGAGATGCCGTTGCTGTAAATCCTTACTTTTATACGCAACATCGTGAACATGACAAGCTTGATCAATTTTATTTATTGGATATTCTCCTGGTCTTGGTTGATCTTGACTATCGAGTCGGATATCAAGTCGAGTTCCAGGACCACAATAATTATATCCAGGAATATGTTTCTCACCGGGGTATCTGGCCCATGGAGTTCCTGGTAATTTTCCTAATAAAGCGGCGATATCTCCACCTGTTTTTGTTTTTGAGGAAATAAATTTATATTTTTTTGTACCACATTTTACACACTTACCTGTAATTGCACGTCTTTTATGTTTTGTTGTTATTGTTGTTAATTCAGCAGTGGGTGTAGGTGCTCTACATCGAACACAATATAAACTCATATTATTTATTATATGGATATAATTGACTTTTCTGCGACACGAAAACAGGAGCCAGTAAAACACCACCCAGCGCTACCGAATTCTATCAGAATGATTATAATAGGTCCATCTGGAAGTGGAAAGACGCAATTATTGCTCAATCTAATAATGAGATGGCTAAAATGGAATAAATTATATCTAGTAGCACCATCTGTAGATGATCAGAGGTGTTATGAAGTACTTAAAGATTTTAATAAAAATGCAAAACTGTTAGACGAAGGCGGAGATGATATTATTGATTTTATCACCGATATTGATGAAGCCCCATCTGTAGATGACCTAGATGGATTTAATAATAACCTCGTAGTTTACGATGATGTGATGCTGGACAAACAGACGAATCCAGCTAGAATATTTTCTCGAGGTAGACATAAAAATACAGACGTGATTTATGTTACGCAGCGATATACACAAATTCCAAAAGTGATCAGAGATAACTGTAATATTTTGGTTGTGTTTAATGGAGTAGATAATTATACTTTACAGAATATTTATTATACTTGGTGTTCAGGAGATATGGACATGATTAAATTTAAGAACTTCTTTTCGAAAGCACAAGCCGTTCCGTTTGGATTTATAACAATAAATCTACATGACCCAAGATCCAGATATCGTATAGGTCTGGATAAAATATTTGGTTAATTACAGCAGCAGGGAAGGTGAACTCAACCAAAATTGAGTGACCCGCAAGTAAACGAGTCGCATAAAAATCTAAAAACAATAAGTCAACAAAAAGTAACGGAAATGAGCTAATCTAAACTGTATGGAAATAATAAAAGTTAGAGGCTTCGGTTTATGTTATTGGCCTTTTTTTTTAGCCTCTGTAGGAACCTTTATTTTTCGTAAATAAGGTCTCTAGCTGAATGGTCTGTTCACCTTCCCTGCTGCTTGCTGTCATTCACTATTAAATGCTGTTATTCAGTACTTAAAGCTGTCAATCGGTATTAAATGCTGTCATCCAGTATTAAATGCTGCCATTCAGTATTAAATGCTGTCATTCAGTTTTAAATGCTGTCATTCAGTTTTGGATGCAGTCATTCCGTTTTAAATGCTGTCATTCAGTATTGGATGCTTTCATTCAGTATTAAATGCAGTCATTCAGTATTGGTTGCTGTCATTCAGCACTAAATACTATCATTCAGTATTAAATGCTGTCATTCAGTTTTAAATGCTGTCATTCAGTATTAAATGCTGTCATTCAGTATTAAATGTTGTTATTCAGTATTAAATGCTGTCATTCAGTATTAAATGTTGTTATTCAGTATTAAATGTTGTCATTCAGTATTGGATGCTGTCGTTCAGTATTATTCAGTACTAAATGCTGTCATTCAATTTTAGATGCTGTCATTCATTACTAAATGCTGTAATTCAGTATTAAATGATGTCATTCAGTATTAGATGCTATCATTCAGTATTAAATGCTGTCATTCAGTATTAAATGCTGTCATTCAGTATTGGATGCTGTCATTCAGTTTTAGATGCTGTCATTCAGTATTAAATGTTGTCATTCAGTATTGGATGCTGTCATTCATCTCTGAGGTAGACCTTTCAGATTATGGCTTCAGTGGAAAATACGATAAACACCCTCCATCTGAAAACTTACACAGTCAAGATTTTAGAAAATCTCTTACTATCTGTTGGACAAAACACGAGACCTGGGAATTCAAAGGTTTTGTTTTTAGAGAGCCAGTTTACAGCTCATTTTCCTCCTACTTGTACTGAGTGCACTTTACTGCTCCTGTGGCCTAGTGGTTAGAGCATCCACCTTGGATGCTGCAGCTTGTGGGTTCGAACCCCAGCATGATGCCCCCATGCTAGACATCACTGTAAACTGCCACACTGCAAACATCGTAGTGATATGATTTAAATTTTTTTAAAGCTATGTTAAAACTCCAAAACACACACACACACACACCTTCTATACAGAATGAGCAGAAGATGGCTTCTGTAATTTTGTTGAATATATTGACCATGTCATCTGTGCTAGATCTGTTGTCATTTGCAATTTTACCATGCAGAAATTGGGCACTGAGCATGTGGTAGAGTCTACTGCTAGCATTGCGAAGGTCATCAACAGGATTATGCATCATTCCATGATCAGTGCCATGCTGACTTCTTGCAGTGTAGATATGGTGACACAGTGCCATGCTGACTTCTTGCAGTGTAGATATGGTAACACAGTGCCATGCCGACTTCTTGCAATGCAGATATGGTGACACAATGCCATGCTGACTTCTTGCAGTGTATATATGGTGACACAGTGCCATGCTGACTGCTTGCAATGTAGATATGGTGACACAGTGCCATGCTGACTTCTTGCAATGTAGATATGGTGACACAGTGCCATGCTGACTTCTTGCAATGTAGATATGGTGACACAGTGCCATGCTGACTTCTTGCAGTGTAGATATGGTGACACAGTGCCATGCTGACTTCTTGCAATGTAGATATGGTGACACAGTGCCATGCTGACTGCTTGCAATGTAGATATGGTGACACAGTGCCATGCTGACTTCTTGCAATGTAGATATGGTGACACAGTGCCATGCTGACTTCTTGCAATGTAGATATGGTGACACAGTGCCATGCTGATTCCTTGCAGTGTAGATGTGGCGACATCTTTCTCTACTTGTCTTCCCTCATTGGTTTTATGCTCACTGCTGATTGGTTACAGCAATGAAGAACTGTCTTTCCAGCTTCCAGATTACATTCTGTCTTTTGTCCACATCTGTCTCAGCCACAACAGAGTAATGATCAGAGACAGAAGTTGCGAAGTCCTAAGTCCACTCAACAGAAGTAGGTTTGACTGGTCATAGACAAAAGGTGCGAAGTCCTAAGTCCACTCAACAGAAGTGGGTTTGACTGATCATAGACAAAAGGTGCGAAGTTCTAAGTCCACTCAACAGAAGTAGGTTTGACTGATCATAGACAAAAGTTGTGAAGTCCTAATTGCACTCATCATGTGTAGTTTTGACTGGTCTAACTTTAGACAATAGCAGGACCCTCATTTTCAGAGGCAGTTTAATAAAGGGGATAGGAAACAACATTTCACCTTTCCCAAATGCCAGTGACATTACATGACACCAGCCAGCCTGTAGTGCCAGACCTTTTTTCATTTTCAGTAGGCTTGGATCAAGTTTGCCTCCACAGAACAAATTGCTGATCCAAAATTATTTAGAGGGATTTTGAATTTTTCTGATTCAACCATGTCATCTTTCATCTTCCCCTTCCATGATGTTGGTTCTGTCTGATCCAGAGAAGGCAGAAGTGTAACGGAAGTAACTTTTCTTTTTACTCACTAAGCGGGCAGTGGATCTCACCAGGGGTTCTATCAGTTCATTTTGTTTTCTCAACTTCAATGATAACCTTACTGGATTGTTTGAATTAATCGTTTATTTGCTGTAGAACAAAACAAAGAGTTTGAAGTATTTTATGATGAGTATTTTAAATTTTCAGTTTAATGACTAGTTCCAAAATTATAAAGTGTAGAAGTAACTGAAATCTAATGATTGAAATGTTTCTGAAATTTCATTGGATTTAGTCATCAGTTTCTTACATGGATTTTGTCATGTACTGCAATCTGTTCCTCAACACATAATTTCAGAGGCAAGGAGAGATAAATCCATTGCCCGGTAGCTTAGGGCAACAAAGTTGTTTGGCTTTGGTCAACCAACTGTCTCACAGTCAAAGCTGGTTGCACAACTAGCTAGGTTTTGATGGCTGTGCTGTATGATGAGTTTGATTACTGTTTTGAAAAATCAGTATGAATTGGCAACCTGTGGGTCTTTTAATTGTTATTCATGTCAGATGTAAAAAGATTTGATGTGCACTTGGCAGGGTAAATCATACATAATAAACTACTTCTTGCTGACATTCAGCAGTCCAGTACTGGCTGAGTGCTATACCAGATGTTGGATTGCTGAGTGCAATACCAGATGATGGATTACTTTGTTAGATACCAGATGATGGATTGCTGAGTGCAATACCAGATGATGGATTAGTTAGTGCAATACCAGATGATGGATTGCTTTGTTAAATACCAGATGATGGATTAGTGCAATACCAGATGATGGATTAGTGAGTGCAATACCAGATGACGGATTGCTGAGTGCAGTACCAGATGATGGATTGCTGATTGCATTACCAGATGATGGATTGCTGAGTGCAATACCAGTTGATGCACTCACTGTAAGAAGGCAGATTGCCCATGGTTACATTGACACAGGCTGTTATTTTAGTTGCCATCCACTTATAAATGCCTTCAAAGGGCAATTAGTCATAACTCTGTGCAGACACATATAATGGTAAATAATTACTCTGGAATGATTATAATTGTCTTTTTTTCTGTTTTTTGTAGCATGAGAGATAAATAATGTAACCTATAAAAATAAATTCTGTAACTTATGTACATAAACAGTACAAGAGGATAAAATCCTCCATGGGATGCAGTTAATTTAGATGAAATATAAAATATTAAAAGAAAATGTTATAAAAGGAAAATTAAAGTTTGACTTAAAATATTTTGCGGCATTAGCTAAATATTCATATCAGGCAAAAATCTAATGACAATTCTGAACTTTTATTAAAATGTTGATTTTGTTTAAATTGTGCATAGTTTATATCATTTATTGAAAAATGAAGTAAATAATTTATTAAGGCATTTGGCAAGAAAATTTGATTTACTGATGAGCGTTACCTTTATTGGAATTTCGTCAGGTAATATATATTTGGAGAACTGAATGATTTTGCTGGCATACATGCTTTTTCAAAAATTATAAACCCAGAAGATCATATTTAACACCTCCAGTACTTTGATGTTCTAATTATGTGGGGTGCATACTTTAAAAAGTTATCAAAGAAAGAAATTATTAAACTTTGATAAATCAAACAACTGAAAACAGTTACAATTTGTGAATTAATGAGGTATTTTGTTCAGTAGCATATGTTCTATACATCATGGGTAAAATCAGTAAGTGTTATAATGGCATCCATTCAGTGCCTGTAAGAAATCAGGTAACATCGCACTGGATATGCCAGTTTTGAAGATAGAATTTGGTATTTTTGATAATATAGTCAAATTTGTGACTGTCTTTGGCATAAAGGTGTTAAACAAGAGGTTCGGAGAAAAATATGTAAGTAGCAAACAGCACTGTGATGACTGTTTCGACTTCAACCCAATTCTTGTAGCTTCAGCTGTCACTGATGCTGTTGGCACCTTTTTGTCTTTGCTAGAAAATGTATACCTATTACGATCTGTTAATTTTTGCAAGTCAAAATCCTATTATTTTTTAAAGTTTTGCTGTTGTTGTTTGGATTTCTTGCTGTTGTTGTTTGGATTTCTGTTCCATAAAACCAATTAAGCATATGGTATGTTTCTGCATCCAGTGTTTGTTGTCCTTTGTCTCTCAAATATTGCTATTGGAACTTTTTCTAAAAAGGTCCTCACACATTTCAACCAATTATATTATGTAGGTCTTTCAAGTTTGAACAAATGATGCCAATCCACCATCAAATATGGATGCATTTATTAAAATTGAAAAAGAGTTTCATAACTTCTCAAATGCCACTGAAAAGAAAATTACCAGATTTTAGTGCATTCTCTATTGTTGGACTTTAAAACACAATTGATGATGTTGATTCGTAGGCATACAAATCTTCAAAACATTTCAAAAATCACTTAAAAGTTGTTTAACTAAATTTGACAGAAAGCTACCTTGCATAGCACCCTTTTAGAAATAGGAAACCATAATCAAAAACATCTTCAAAAACATTCACATTTGTAGAAATAGGAAAACCATCTTCAAAAACATCCATCATTTGTAGGAATAGGAAAACCATTCTCTAAAATATCCACCAGTTGTAGAAATAGGAAAATCATCCTCACAAACATCCACCATTGGTAATAAAAGAAAAACGATCCTCAAAAACATCCATCATTTGTAGGAATAGGAAAACCATCCTCAAAAACATCCATCATTTGTAGAAATAGGACAACTCTCTTCAAAAACATCCACCATTTGTAGAAATAGGAAAATCATCCTCACAAACATCCACCATTGGTAATAAAAGAAAAACCATCCTCAAAAACATTCATCATTTGTAGGAATAGGAAAACCATCCTCAGAAATATCCATCATTTGTAGAAATAAGAAAACTTTTAAACAACTTCTCATAAACTTGAACAGAATTTGAACAAATTTGACAAAGCATTTGGGAATACAGGCCTTTTTAATTTTGTACAAATACTGCCATCAGATCACCATTGCTACAAAGAGAAAAACCCTCTAACAACATCATATCACAAACCACAGAATGGATCTTGATTACATTTTAGAGAAAACAAAGGCCTTTTTGTTTTATGCAGTTGAGGCTGATATGCTGTCATGTCTAGCAGAAAGCAGAAAAACTGCCAAACAACTTTTTCTCAAAAATTGTTGAGCAGAATTTGAGCAAGTTTGACATGAGGCATCATGGCATTAGGTCTATTAAAATTTGTGCCCATCCATCATCAAGTATAACCATCTTCATTACATAGAAAATTCGTCAAATGACTTTTTTCAAAAACCAAATTTAACACAAAGTATCCAGGAAAAGACTTGTGCAAATGATGCTATTCCACTGTTTTTTCACAACAAAACAATACTGAATTGTACGAGAAATGATATAATACATGCATTGTAAGAAATATGAGTATATGCATTCATCTCTCTCTCTCTCACTCGCTCTCTCTCCCTTTCTCTCAAACATGCCACTGTTCATTATTACCAATATTCTACAACATCAAACTCACAACTAAAATAACATCAATACTTCATTTAAATATTTTAAAAATATTTGGCTCAGTGGGGGCTACTCATGGGCTACAGTCTGAATGTAAAAGACTGATTCCCAATCAGTGCTATGCTGATCCCAGCATTACAGTGTATTCTGGGCTGATATAAGCTCAGGCAGAATTGGTGCTAGGCTGATCCCAGCTCAATGTAAAAGATTGATTCCCAATTGGTGCTAGGCTGATCCCAGCATTACAGTGTATTCTGGGCTGATCCCAGCTCAAGTAGAATTGGTGCTAGACTGATCCCAGCTTAAGTAAAATCTGTGCTAGGCTGATCCCAGCATTCAGGTATATTCTGGGCTGATCCCATCTTCAAGTAAATCTATGCTAGGCTGTTCCCAGCATTACAGTGTATTCTGGGCTGATCCCAGCTCAAGTAAAATCTGTGCTAGGCTGATCCCAGCATTCGAGTATATCCTAGGCTGATCCCATCTTCAAGTAAATCTATGCTAGGCTGATCCCAGCATTATTGTGTATTCTGGGCTGATCCCAGGTCAAGGATAATTGGTGCTAGGCTGATCCCAGCATTAAAGTGTAATCTTGGCTGATCCCAGCTTCCGTGGACTGTGCTAGGCTGATCCCAGCTCAAGTAAAATCTGTGCTAGGCTGATCCCAGCATTCAAGTGTATTCTGGGCTGATCCCAGCTTGTCCCAGCTTAAGTAGACTATGTGCTAGGCTGGTCCCAGCATGCTAATGTATTCTGGGCAGATCCCATATTAACTAAATCTATGCTAGGCTGATCCTTGCATAAGAGTGTATTCTGGGTTGATCCCAGATTCGTGGAATAGAGCTAGGCTGATCCCAGCATGAAGAAAAAATTCTTATAATTTTCCTATTTAAAACTGTAAAAGAAATGTATTTAATGGGCATGACCTTTACATTATTAGTATAGCTTATGATTATCTGATTGGGGAAAAAATGCAATATTCTTATATTTTTCCTACTTAAAACTGTAGAAGAAATGTATTTAACAGGCATGACCTTTACGTTATTAGTATAGCTTATGAGTATCCTTTTGGGGAAAAATATCCTATCCCATTGTAGCCCCATGTGCACAAACAACATAAGGGCACAACCCACGATGTATTCATTAATGGGTGGTGACTGGGGTGGTGGCGGGCCAGCACAAATCCATAAGAAAAGTTTGATGCTGAGACTCAGAATCCATTGTCTGTACCTTTGAAAAGCCAGAGAAGTGAAACTCTAAATTCATTGTCTGTACATTTGAAAAACCAGAGAAGTGACTGATCACATGGTACTCTATATGATCATGCAATGTTACATAAGATTATCTAATTTGGTTGGCTCTTTGAATTCTGCTGCCAGTGCCAACCAATAGGAATAGTTCTGCAAATGCCCCCCCCCCCCGTGATCCTTCAACAAGCCCCATGAAGACAGCAAGCAAGGGGCTAATAACAGTCTCTTGCATAATTCCCTGTCTGCCTCTCAATTTCAAGGTACATGTACAACACCCCTATCCAAGTGTTAGCCACTGACTAAGCCATATAATTTGACATTACATCATCTTACCACACCACCAATTCCTCCCGTAATGGTCGTTATCAGACAATCCCCATTACAGCACTGGCAATGTGTACCTACAATAACTCAAGATCATCAAGTTGTGCATAAACTAAAATTTAATAAATTATCATTTAAACATGCCAGCAGATTCTAAAAAAAACCCTGCCAGATGACTTTGTCTCAAAAAGTACTTGACAGAATCTGATGGAAAGCATCCCTGCAAGAAGGCCTTTTGAATTTATGCAGATGATGATTATCCATTGTCAGATATGATTTCTGTTACTAAAAATAGTAAAACATAACTTCTCAAATATCCTGAACATAATTTGACAAAATTTAACACGGCCCATATTGGCATAAAGACTTTTAAAATTTATTGAAATGATGCCAATCCATTATTACAAATGTCCAACATAAACACAATATGAAAACTGATTTTTCAAAACCTGAAAAACACAGTTTGACCTAATTTGACAGAAAGCATCATTGCAGGAAGGCCAGTAAATTTTCTACAGGAATGCTGATCTGTTATGAAATATAACAACAAAATTTTTTTAAAAAGATAATGTTTGAGCAACTCTTTTTTTGAACACTAATCAAAACAAGTTGGCCAAATTTCACAGAAAGCATCCTTACATTAAGCATTTCAAGTTGCACATGTTGCTGATCAGTCTTCCAAAATGGCTTAGACTACTGAAAATGAGTAAAACCCTTTAAACGTCAGCAAGTCTTATACCAATCTTTGTCCAACTTCTCTGATCTTTGGCTCAGAGTTAAATGTTAGTCAGATGAACTGAATGATAAAAGGCCCACTTTGTCCTCTTGTTTCAGATCGTGACCAGTTCCAGCTTGGGACTCTATCCCATGTAATAAACAAAAGGAGCACAGGGTATCAAGAACTGCCTGATTGGCCAGAGGTGGAACCTGACCCAAGTGTAAGGAATGTGGAGGTGGTTATGCCCTGGACTGAAAAGACAACCACTAAGGAGAGGAAAGACAAGAAACCCAAGAAGGATGCCTTCTATTCAGATGAAGAATCTTCAAGCGCTGATGGTATGTTTACAGTAATTCACAGATAAAGTAATATCATGCTAGAAGAAACCTCTCTGTTTTAGATTATAAGTAAAACAAGTTTTGGACCCCAAAATTCATATCAACAGAAATAATAGTAAGGTAAACAAGAGTGTGAGCTGCCCTAAATTTGTATAAATTTGTGTGCACAAAGAGCAGTGATATTCAAGAACTCCCACAAATTAGTTTAAAGTCACACATTTAATAATACTTTGCACAGTGTACAGTTTTTATTTAACACTTGTCACAAGTGCTTGTCACAACACAAGCCACACTGCCAGTAAAGATCTTGTAGCACTCTTCGAGACATCTGTCATTTTTCAGGTAGGCAACTGTTTGCACATCTGGGTACTTCGGTTAAACATGAATGGTTGTTAAACTAAATGTGATTAGTACATTGTGCCCTGCAACATGCATTCATCCATAATTTGAACTTTGCTGTCAGCAGGGATATTTACAAATGCTTGTTTAAAATAAGGGCTCCACAGAAAATCCAAAACGACTGACTCCCAACATGCTTCATCTTCACATGATGATTTCATTGGCATAAACTGGCTGATGATAGTGATGACGACAGTGATTTTTAAAGTTTTTAAGTACATGAGATCATTGGAGCTGGAAAAGAGTTAATGATAATACAGTGAGCGATTTTGAACCCAAAAATGATGTTGTATCAAGTCCATTTTACGTCATGGATGGACAAAAATGTCATGCCAATCAACCCCTATTCAGTATTTTCAAGTGAAATGTAGCAAAGTCAGAATACCAAGCCTAATTTTAAACTGTGTGATCTGAAATGTAGGGTGCAGTTTTAATTTCTTTTCTGGAACAATTCAGCAATGTGGGATCATGTGCTACAAAACTATATTGCATTCTGTGAATGTTCATATCAGGATATGGATAGGAGAGAGTTGTAAACAAATGTAGCTGCTTCAGGACAATAGTTGAAGAAAAATTAATGCTTGGAATATGTGTGCTTAAAAAAATAATGCATGGAATATGTCTGCTTAAATAGGTAATACATGGAGTATGTGTGCTTAAATAGATAATGCATGGAATATGTGTGCTTAAATAGGTAATGCATGGAATATATGTACTTAAAAAGTTAATGCATGGAATATGTATGCTTAAATAGGTAATGCATGGAGTATGTGTGCTTAAATAGGTAATGCATGGAATATGTGTGCTTAAATAGGTAATGCATGGAATACGTGTGCTTAAATACTTAATGCATGGAATATGTGTGTTTATAAAGTTAATGCATGGAATATGTGTACTTAAAAAATTAATACATGGAATATGTGTGCTTAAAAAGTTAATGCATGGAATATGTGTGCTTAAAAAGTTAATGCATGGAATATGTGTACTTAAAAAGTTAATGCATGGCATATGTGTGCTTAAAAAGTTAATGCATGGAATATGTATGGTTAAATAGGTAATGCATGGAATATGTGTGCTTAAAAAGTTAATGCATGGAATAAGTGTGCTTTAATTAATGATATACAGTTACTGTAAGAAACCACACATTGAGGACACAAATGGTAACACATGAGATGGAATTGAGTACAGTAATGGTAACACATGAGATGGAATTGAGTACAGTAATGGTAACACATGAGATGGAATTGAGTACAGATTAAGTATGTGGTCTTTTTTGCACTGATTTGGTGGTGCGGTCAGTTGTTATTATTATTTATTATTATTATTATTATTATTATTATTATTATTATTCATTGAACAAATGCATGAATAAACTTTGGATTAAAATCTTGAAATGTCTTGAGTGATTGAAGACTGAAAAAGTATCATTTTTAAGTTTAATGCTGAGCAGACTTAATTGCAATTTTAAAAAGTGTATCAACTGATAAATTAGGAAATTTAATTGTAATATAAAACAATGTAAGAGCTGATAATTGAGAAGGCTTTATGACAATTTTAAACAGTGTAGCTACTTATAAATAGAAACCTTAATGGCAATTTACAGCAGTGTATCTACTGATAAATTAGACAACTTCATGACAATTTAAAACTATATATACTGATGAATTAGAAAACTATGACACTTTAAAACAAAGTATATACTGATAAATCAGAAAATTTCATGACAATTTAAAACTCAGCATCTACAGATAAATTAGAAATGTTTAAGCCAACTTAAAGCAATGTGTTACTGATAAAGTAGGAAACTTTATCACAGATTGAAACAATTTATCTACTGATAATTAGAAAATGTTATGGCAGTTTAAAAATATATATCCTGATAAGTTAGAAAACTTTATGACAATTTAAAACAATGTATCTACTCAAAAAACTTATTGTAATTATTAGCATTATATATAAATTATAAAATAAGTTTTTTTGGTTGGGTGGAATTGTTTTACATGTTTGTGTCTTATTGAAAGCAAAGCTGCCTCCTACTTTTGACATAAAGAGAGTTTCTCATCAGACACAACTCTCAATGCAGGAAATAAGAATTTATTAATTAATTAAAAAACTTAAGAAGCTGAAGGGACTTTGGTAAAAATACTTAAACATAATTTTTTCAGAAAAGGTCTGCTTTTCTGCGCCATAGACTGGATGCATGTCTACTGCTTTTAATGCTATTGCTTAATAATTATTCATCAAAATTCTTCAGCGTTATAAGTAAGAATTATTTTTATTGTCACATAGCCTTGTTAATAATCTGCTATCTACCTGACATTTCTATGTGTGCACAGAGCATTCATTTTCCAAATTTTCCAAGCAGTTGTCATGGAAGGTCAAGCCATGTACTTATTTCTGGATCAAGTCATCAGAGGTCTGATGTGGTCATATGGACAGAACCATGTTCTTACATAATTATATACTTGTCATACACATCATTAGCCAGTTGGTTTCTGAAGCAGTTTCCATTGGTTCCTCAGCTAATACTTTCCACATAACCATTTCACTTGTACTATATCCCTGACTATCTTCTGTCTTATTGCACTCACTACAGGTGACGCTCACTATACTCGAAGTTGATTTACACAGTTTCATTTTAACACCTTTTATAATGAGGAAATAACATTGAGTTTGCACCACTAAGCTTTTGCAACATTGCTGGTGAGAGAGCGCATTTGCTTTAAATTTTCACCAATTTTGATTTACAACATGAGTTCAGGAATGCATCAGTTGCATAAATCAAGCATCACCTGTATTTTACTAGTACCTTGTTTTCAGCTATCTCGCCATTTTTATGGCAAGCGCTATTTCAAAGCACAGTAATTGTCCTAGATGAATACTGATTGCTAATATTACATACTTTGGAAATGTATTAATAAGAAGACCAGAATTCACAGTTTTTATTTAGCATGCACATTTGTACCTATTTTCCTTATTTTTTGGGAAGTGATACACATATTACAAAAGAACAAGAAAGAAAGATTATTTTCTAACTCATTGTAAAAAGTCTGTGCAGGAAGTTTTTAAAATGCTATTATTGGTAGCTGTATACCACAAGGATGGTAAGGATATAACAGTAATGCCAATACATTTTTTATTCCAAAAAATATTTTTGATGTTCAGCCTATCAATTTGCACATCACATTCATAAATGTATTACCACATTAACCAATAAGATTGTGCCACATTCATAAATGTATTACCACATTAGGCAGTAAGATTGTATGTCACATTCATAAATGTATTACAACATTAACCAATAAGATTGTGTCACATTCATAAATGTATTACAACATTATGCATTAAGATTGTGTGTCACATTCATAAACGTGTTACCACGTTAACCAATAGGATTTTGTCACATTCATAAATGTATTACATTAACTAAAGATTGTGTATCACATTCATAAATGTATTACCACATTAACCAATAAGATTGTGTGTCACATTCATAAATGCATTACCACATTAACCAATAAGATTGTGTCACATTCATAAATGTATTACCACATCAGGCAGAGATTATGTCACATTCATAAATGCATTACCACATTAACCAGTAAGATTGTATGTCACATTCATAAGTGTATTACTACCATAACCAATCAGATTTTGTGTCACATTCATACATGTATTGCCATAATTTATTCACTTTGCAGAGGATTCTGATGAAGAAAGTAGTGATGATGAGAATGAAGAGGATTCATCAGAAAAAGAAAGTAACCAGGAAGAGAGTGATTCTGAGTCAGGATCTGATGGAGATGAAAAATCAGAGAAATCAGAGGAGAGTGAGGAGGATTCAGAAGATGAAAGTGAGGAGGAGAATTCAGATGAGGAAAGTGAAGAAGGCTCAGAGGAAAGTGACAGTGCATCAGAAGAGGAAGTTAAGCCTAAAGAGCGGGTTTGTAAGATATAGAAATGTAGATTTTGGATTCATTCTTTATATTCGTTAAAAAGCTACTCTGAAACACAGGCATTATTTTTGCCTTCAAATGTATGTGCATTCATTGTGTACAAACCCCAAATCTTGTTATGTATGCTGGGTTATGACAGTTGCTTGTGGGTCAGAACTATTACAGTTATGTATGTTGGGATATGATAGTTACTCACATGAAGAACTTTGAGATTCTTGACATTCCACAGAGCCAAATTATAAATCTTAGTGGCAGTCAGTTTTCTTGGTTTTGCTACATTTTTGTTGGTACTTAAATTTGTGGATTAGGAAGGAGTTGGTTGTTTTTGGGGTCTTGATGGTACTTAAATTTGTACATTGAGAAGCAGTCCAGTTGTTCATTGGTTCTTGATGGTATTTAAATTTGTGCATTGAGAAGGAGTCCAGTTGTTCTTTGGGTCTTGATAGTACATAAATTTGTGGATTGGGAAGGAGTCCAGTTGTTCATTGCATCTTGATTGTACTTAAGTTTGTGGTTTGGGAAGGAGTCCAGTTGTTCATTGGGTCTTGATGGTACATAATTTGTGGATTGGGAAGGAATCCAGTTGTTTTTTGGGTCTTCATGGTACATAAATTTGTGGATTGGCATGGAGTCCACAATTGTTCATTGAGTCTTGATAATTATGCTGATTTCTTGAAAATTTTGCTTTATGAGAGCCACAGTAGTTTAATTGATAGACTCATAAACTAAAGGTTGTGAGTTTGTTACCTGCCAGTGCCAATAGGAATGGCACTTAGCTTTTTTCTCAGAGGGAACGCATTAATTAGTCATTAATGTGCTTAAATTGCTATTAAAATCTTGCAATCAACAAGTTTTGTTTCATGGCTAGCCCAATCATAACTGACTGAAACTTGTGCATGCTAATTGAAGATTGAATATAGCTGCTTAATTTGGTAATTTATTTGCATAAAGTGTTCCATCAGTTTTTCTTTCAGAACTGTTTCATATTGTTTTAGATACTAATAATATAATTTATTTATGTAAGCATGCTGTATAGTAACAGAAAACTGACATAAGAATATAGTCTTGTAGCAGAAACTGTAAGGGCAAAGTTCATTAACAAGCTGCATTGTAAGGTTTGGAATATTTTTTATATTTTGCCATGGAACATTATTAATATCCTTAAAGGTTACAAATAAGACTGAGAAGAAGAAGATACCAGGAGCTCCAGCCCAATCGACGGGACCTCCTAGCCGAGATTTTCTGCTTGATCTGGATGATTGTAAGTGCATAAAAATGTTTAGTGTGTATCTCATTAAAGTCACATTATACTGTCGTTGATGCTGTGTGAAAGTCGGGTATTCTTTTAAAATGTTTAGTGTGTGTCTCAATAAAGTCACATTATACTGTCATTGTAATAAGTGTGAAAATCGGGTATCCTTTTAAAAAGAAAAATAATGTTATAATGAGAAACTTAATGAGGATACAACTTGTGTTGTATTCAAAATTACTTTAAATCTAACATCCCAGTATTGCAGTATTCACGATATAAAATGACACCTAAATGCTATTATTATAGTGTAGTATTCATGATAAAATATGACGTCTAAATATTATTATGTGATATTGCACTATTCATGATACAATATGATATCTAAATGTTATTATATCATATTGCAGTATTCATGATACAGTAAGATATCTAAATGTTATTATATCATATTGCAGTATTCATGATACAGTATGATATCTAAATGTTATTATATCGTATTGCAGTATTCATGATATGGGATGATATCTAAATGTTATTATATCATATTGCAGTATTCATGATACAGTATGATATCTAAATGTTATTATATCATATTGCAGTATTCATGATACAGTATGATATCTAAATGTTATTATATCATATTGCAGTATTCATGATATGGGATGATATCTAAATGTTATTATATCATATTGCAGTATTCATGATACTGTATGATATCTAAATGTTATTATATCATATTGCAGTATTCATGATATGGGATGATATCTAAATGTTATTATATCATATTGCAGTATTCATGATATGGGATGATATCTAAATGTTATTATATCATATTGCAGTATTCATGATATGGGATGATATCTAAATGTTATTATATCATATTGCAGTATTCATGATATGGGATGATATCTAAATGTTATTATATAATATTGCAGTATTTGATGATACATTTTGACATCTAAATGACATTGTCATTGCAGTAGTCAGGGCTGTCCCATTTAAACACACATGGTACCCAGGGAAGGCAGTTTTTTAAAAATATATGCTAGGGTACTTTGATTTGACAGAGTTCATATTAAAATGATAAGAAATTTCTAACTTGCATCTATGGGTGAGTACCCCACTTTAAAAGTGCCTTCCCTGGGTCCCTTGTATGTTTTAATGGAACTGCCCTCAGGATATAATATGACATCTAAATGATTTTGTCATATTACATTATCCATGATACAACATGACATTTTAAATCTTAGAATGTCGTATTACAGTATCCAAGATTCAACATGACATTTTAAATCTTAGAATGTCATATTACAGTATCCATGATACAACATGACATTTTAAATCTTAGAATACCATATTGCAGTATCCATGATACAACATGACATTTTAAATCTTAGAATGCCATATTGCAGTATCCATGATACAACATGACATTTAAAATCATAGTTTTTCATGTTGCATTATCCGTAATACAAGACATTTTAAATGTTTGTCATATTGCAGTATCCATGATACAACATGACATTTAAAATCATAGTTTTTCATATTGCATTATCCGTAATACAAGACATTTTAAATGTTTGTCATATTGCAGTATCCATGATACAACATGACATTTAAAATCATAGTTTTTCATATTGCATTATCCGTAATACAAGACATTTTAAATGTTTGTCATATTGCAGTATCCATGATACAACATGACATTTAAAATCATAGTTTTTCATATTGCATTATCCGTAATACAAGACATTTTAAATATTTGTCATATTGCAGTATCCATGATACATGACATTTTAAATGTTTATCATATTGCAGTATCCATGATACAAGGTGACATTTTAAATCTTAGAATGTTCTATTGCAGTATCCATGATACATGACATTTTAAATCATAGTATGTCATATTGCAGTATCCATGATACAACATGACATTTTAAATTGTAGTATGTCATATTGCAGTATTCATGGTACAGTATTTCAATTTAAATGCTGGTATCTCAGTATAGTATTCATGATACAGTCTGACCATTTAATTCTGTCTGTTTTTTATTGAGTTAGTCTTTTTGAAAGCTTGATATAACGGTCATTTTGGCATCATGTGTTTGTCCATCTGTCTGTCTGTATACACCCTAGATAAATCTCAGTAATAAAGTTTTGTACTTTCCTTTTATTTCAATACCATTTTATCTGACCCTCTTCTAATTTGAAATATAGCTGAGAGATACTTGTTTCCTTTGTAAAATTTGTTGACCTTTGAAAGTTGGCAAGTTCACTGGATTTGTAAATTGATTTGATATTTTTAAAATTGCGTCATTTCTCTTTTACACCACCACCACCAGCACCAAGCATGTGTCATAATCTGGCTGGTTTTGACATTTAAACACACTTGACATTCAAATACTAATATAGTGCAAAATTGAGATGATAAAGTGAATCTAATCAGAAGTTGTTCATATATAAGGACTGGAATGTATTTTGATGTGTCATGTAATGATACCTCTGTATTGTGATACAAAGAATGATTGTTATGCACCATGATGTGTCATGTATTGATACCTCTGTATTGTGGTACATAGAATGACTGTTATGTACCATGATGTGTCATGTATTGATACCTCTTTATTGTGGTACATAGAATGACTGTTATGTACCATGATGTGTCATGTATTGATACCTCTGTATTGTGGTACATAGAATGACTGTTATGTACCATGATGTGTCATGCATTGATACATCTGTATTGTGGTACAGAGAATGACTGTTATGTATCATGAAGTATCTTGTGTTGTTGGCTCAGTTTTTTTGTGCATAGAAGGACTGTGTGTATCATGATGTATCTTGTATTGATACCTATGAAATGTGGTATGAAGTTGCAACAAATATGCATGCTGGTTTGGGATTACCTTTGTTGTTGTTCCCAGTATCAAATAAGCATTCAGGTATAACATTTTCCGGTCAAACTCAGTGTTCTGGCTGATTCTCTATCCAGGAAGTGAGCTACTGCATGGAGTGGTCCCTCCATCCTTCTATCTTCCTTTGAGTGTGCAACCTGTGGGGTTGACTGATTGTAGACCTGTTGTAACAAGGTGCCCATCTTCATCTTCCCATTCCCAGCATGGCTGTTGATGCCCTTTCACTGAGTGGGGAGAGAATGCCTATACCTTCCTCCCAACAGTTCTTTTTCTAAAGTTAATCCAGACAATGAAGGATACAGATTGCAAAGTCATCCAGATTGTCCCTCTCCAGTGGGACAGATCATGGGTCAGGGATATGCTTGACATGATGACAGATGTTCCCAGAAAATCATAGCGACCATGAAGCTTTTCAAACAGCCTTGGTCGCTAATCTTTCACCCAGGTCTGGAGAGACTTCTACCTCACACAGGGCTCTTGTCCAACAGGCCTTGTGTAGAAAAACTTTCAGTCTTAAGTTGTGGAGAGGATCTCATTGGCTAGATGGTTCTCAATTTAAATATATACGAGGGGAAATGGTGCAGTTTTTCTGACTGGTGTCATGTGAATGATGTCACACCACTGTCGGCCTTTATTCCCCAGTTTATCTCTTTGAAAGTAAGAAGGCACCTAAAACTGTTAAGGGATATTGCTCCATGATTTCTGACCAAGTAAGACATCATGAGCATCTTGATATTAACAACAAAGATCCCTCAGACTTGCCACACAACTTGGATCTATCCTTACCCACTTGCTAAACCTGGTCCCGAAGTGGAATCGATCATGGGTCTTGACATGGTTCAACACTGCTAAATTTATACATTTGTCTGCTGTCCCACTGAAGCAACTATCATACAGGACATGCCTCCAGATAGGCTTGGCTTTGGAATCAAGAATATGGAAGCTCCATGTTCAGTCCACAGATCCAAACTCCCGACAGTTTTAATCTAATGGTTCGGTCATTTTAATGTCACAATTGTGTCTCATCGCTAAAAAATGGCTTTTGTCTACTGGCAACCAGAAAATAATTTTATGGCTCTTCTTAACAATCAATCCATAGGGAGAGGCAAGGTTACAGGACCCAATACTTCCTCACCAAATTTATCTGAAACACAGAGTCCATCTGGCCTGGACACCATAGGCTTATTCCTCCCACTAAAACCAGGGGAACGGGGCCTAACTCCACAAGTTTTATTGTCCTGGTTAAAGGAAGTCATCCAGTCAGCTTACTCAGATCTCTCACAAGAACAGGTACGTCTAATGATTATTTTGGCTCACAAAAATATGAGCTATTTCTATGAGCCTTGCCTTTCAGCTCAATGTTTCAGTTTATGATAAAAGGGAATCTGTTGTTTGGCATACCTAGACCACTTTTTCCACTTTATATTTGCTTGAAATGGCCTCACATGGAGTTGAATCTAGTTGGTCCTGTAGTTGCTGCCCAGACAGTCACCAGACCATGCCACTCCTGACACAACCGCATCATCGGGTAGGACCTGTCAACTTGCACTGGTTTCACCAGAGAACAGCTTTTCTTGCTAATTGCATATTAAGTGCAGGTATCCACAGAATAGTTCCTTGTACATGTACATACACTTAATTTGGTTGCATCAGTTATCATTTTGGTGAGGTAAGGGGAGGTAATCTACAAGAGTTACTTCCCTTATTCTACGCATGGTATAGATGGACTTTTCAAGTTTATTGGAGGACTGGATTATGGAATTAACAGAAGTAATTCTTAATTTTAATGTTATTGGATAAGTATTTTTTGAGAAACAATTTACTATAAAATTTCCTAAATCAAAAATCCGCCATGAGAAATTAGTGAAGAGGTGAAATTCAGGAGCCTTGCCATAGCTGATCTATCCCAGTTCATGTTGTCACAAAGTGTGATACAGCAGGGTTTCCGTGCACCTACTTAAAACTTGCCAGCATATGTAGGCCTGATATCTGAAAGAACGCTAGTTATGTTTGGTCCTCTCAGTGTTTGCTATGCACAGACTTTATCATATGTCACTCTTTTGACCAGTTGCTCCAGCTAGTGGTGCAAGCAGCAATACTACGGGGACTCCCGGTGATTTTCTGACCCCAGTGATGGCATCCAGTATGAGTGCAATGTCCATCAGTGATAAAAGTTCCAGTTCTCGTTCCAGTTCTATGGTAAGTGTAATTGTGTTACACCATCAATTATTGATATTTGCATTTTTCATGTTCTACAGTATATGTCCATTTTTTTATGGTTGTATATATGTGCTTGATCTAAATTGTTTTGAACTCCAAAAAATTCAGCTTTCACAGAAAAATGTTGGATATGAAAGGCTAAATTCATGAGTCATTTCGAAATATTTAATTTTTAAAATTTACAAGTGAAATGCACCAATTTTGTGAGTGTGTGTGTGTTAAATTTGCAAACATTTAGAACTGTCATTATTTCCTTTTGCAGGCTATTCTCACCACTGATGTAGCATCATAGCAACACCTTTTATGTGTCATCCTTGGGTTGTTTAATTTCTTATTTTATGGATTCATGAAATCTTGATTTTTTACATACTGCATATTACATATTGCCATAGCAAAGTGAATTTCATTAATGCATAGTTGGTAAACTATGAAGTTATTTATATCATTAATAATGAATCTCAAGTTGTAATTAACATTACTGTATTTTAACCATTTTTTACAGATATTGTCAAAGCACCTAAGAAAGGCACATTAATTCAGAAATAGTTCCAGTTTGGTCTTATGAACTAATAACTTAATGTTTTCTGCATCGCATGATGTGGTTTTAACCAATCTAAATGTTTGTTACAGAGGTTTTCTAAATGTGTCATCTAATAATACAAAATAATATTGATAATAATTCTTGATTTATAATGACAGTGACTTCATTAAGGTGACTTAAAGAAATCATAGTGTGAAAATACTTTATTCGTGGTTGTTAAATACATTGTTATATATGGAAGTCAGTTGTTGTTATTTTGGGTATAACATATCAGCACAAGATAGACTATACATTGTGGCCAGTATAATTGATGGAGGGAAAACCCTGGTAAGAACTACTGATCCATGGAAAGCTACTGGCAAGCTTCCTCACATACCCACATTGTCCAATCCCAAGACTTGAACCCACATAACATGATGATATGGCAGTGATTATTAAAGGCAAGCGCTTTAGACCACTTAGTCACTGGGGGCCCCTGGAAGTCAGTCAGAAGTTGATAAGTTTATTAAGGGTCATTGTATTGTGTTTATGTTATTAGCTTCAGTCAGCCTGTATGCTGTGTCTTCAGTCAGCCTGTACGCTGTGTCTTCAGTCAACCTGTACGCTATGTCTTTCATTACTCTGACACGGAAAACTGCACCAGATAAAGCCTGTGGCAGATGGAGATGTCTCCTCCCAAAAATTAATAACTTGCCACAGTAGTGTATACAGTGCAGCATTTACAAGAGCAGTGTGGGCGTTTTGTCTAGAGATGACCATCTGATTATGTATTTAGTCAAGAAATTTGATGGGTGGATATATCTCGAAGAGCATAATTCACCAATGATCAGATTTGTTTGTTTATGTTATGCAATATATAATTTTTGAGAATTCTTGCTTTTTTCACAGGTCTCACCATTAGAGGTGCCATTGAAGATGTATGAACTCCTGAACAAGATGCAAGGCAAAGGATTAACTGTATCCTACAAATTTACAAGAACAATTTCTGTTTTTTCACCAAAAATGGTCTCCATAGAGATGATATTTACTAATCTAAGTGATAAACCTATAAACTCCATTAAAATTGGGGATAAGGTGAGTTGGCAGTTACCTCTGCAGTTCTTATATCATTTATAACTTTTAGCTCTACTGGTCAGAAGAGCTTAAGGAATGGTCTGTTTTCCATACATTAGCACAAGTTTATTGTTGATACTCCTCCTAAACAGCTTGTAGGGTGGCTATGAAACCTTATTCATCTCATGGTCTGGTTGGTCCTCAATGAAAATGGTGCTGCTTCAGCATTCCATATGGCCACCACATTGGCCATTTTGAAATCTTGCTATTGCCACTCTTCATCATAGGATGGTCATATCGACATGGCGTTTTCACTGAAGGATTTCTTAAGATGCCCAGTTGAACTTAAATGAAAATTATGACAATGTGATCTTGAAAATCCCATTATGGCTTTTCCTGAATGGAAAGTTGTTCTTATGATAGTAGGTCCAAAATGAAAATGGTGACAATGGGATGCCCAGTCTATTGTTATCACTGCTCCTCATGAATGGTCATATCAACATGGAGTTTTCACTAAAAGATATCTTACAATGTTATGTTGGCCCGAAATGGAAATGGTGTCTTTCTGACATTTAATATGGCCACCATGGCAGCTTATTTTGAAAATCTTATTGTTACTTCGACAAAACAGAAAGTCATATCAACATGTGGTTTCCATCAGAAGTCTTCTTACGATATCTTACTGGTCTTAAATGATGTCGGGTCCTAAATGATGTCTGGTCCTAAGTGAAGTTAGTGTCAATTGATATCCACATCATCTAGTTTGAAAATCTTGTTATTGCTGAAGACCAAGGATTGGTTCAACACCAAGCAGTTAGAAGGTAGAATTGGTCTGAAGATAAATGCCTAGAAATTAGTTTTGGCCATTGTTTTTATCATTTTTCTATCACTCTCCTTTTTGCTGATGCATGAATAATTTTAATATACAGTAGTCCCCTTCTTATATGGCCACCCCTTCTGAACCGGGAAAGTGGCCTTATAAGACGGGTGGCCTTTCCAGAGGGGGAATAAATTTTTTGTGAGAAGTATATGTAATGTACACAGTAAGAAAGCTACATTCTTCAAAGCATTTAATATCTTCGTTTAAAAGTAACATAATTATTAAAAGGTTCTTCTTGTTATAATAATAGACTTATTTTCAACTGAATATGCATTAATAGTTCTTATTCTTGGCATAAGTGTGATATGCGAGCAGGTGTTGTTGTCATGCACATTGCAAAACGATTCAAAAACGTCATTTAAATCTTGGTACATACATAATTCTCTTTCCATTTGCTCCATTTTCCCACTGCTGCTGAATAACCCCCTTATGGTTACGATGTTGTTTGTTCAAGTCTTTTCAACATAAAATTGTTTTATTCAAGTCTTTTCTACCTAAAATTGTTCGGCAGGTTCCCCCTCCCCACCTCACCCGATGTTGTCGAGTAGAATAACCAACTTTTTTTCTAAAATAATTGTCTCCATTTACGTGATGCCATGTTCTTGTTTGGTAATGATTTATTCGGATGTTGCTAACTGTATGCGATTTAATCATGCAGATGAAACTTTTGCAGAGTGAACGAAATGCTTTCTTCGTAAAGGAATGTTTTGTCACATGATTTTTCGGTCTTTGTCTGGTACCCTGTTTTGTTCAAGGCTAATTTCTGTGTATGTGTGTGTGTGTCTGCAAAAATCTATTTTTAGACTCTGCTGACCCTGTTATGATCTTGACAATTACGTCCAGTTGTAATCATCAGTGTTGCCAACTAAAAGACTGATAAAACAAGTTTCTGCATTTAAACAAAATGCCATGTGTTTTTTAAAGGCAGCGATCTTGTCACATGATTCATTAGTCGCAGTCGGGTACCCTATTGTGTTTACATTTCTTTACACTAAGTGAGAGAAGCCAAAACGGCTTCGATATGTACGCAGATTTGATCTGAACAATAGAACCTTGTGGCCGTTAGGATTTGTAATCTTGACAATTATTGTCAGTAGTAATAGCCACTAATTATGAAAGTGAACAAGCTCAACATCTTACTAAGGGAAGCCATAAAGGCTATCAAACCATTTTCCCGCTGACTTATGTGTTGTACATCAATACCGCCACTTCTCAGCTGTTACTACTGTTCAATAATTGTAATCTTAACAATTATTCAGAGTGACTAAACCGGACATCTCATGATAACACAGCAGTAAGACTAATCAGATTACATGTACTTACCTTTTTGTATGGATTAAAATTTGAGTCTTTCTTGGCTTTATGGAATAAATGTGGTTTCTCGTGAGGCGTAAATGATATAATATTAACCTTAGAGTTATATGTACTTTAGTCAACACTTCTTTCAGTAACGAAAACCTGACATTGGGAAACAGAAATTGGATTACTTAACACACGTTATGAATAAAATTGGTTCTGGATACATATTACAAAATAAAATGCGGCCGCTTGTGAGGGGTAAATTTTATATTTTTGCATTAATATGCTGGTCGTGTTAGCGCGGTAGCCTTTTGTGAGGGGTACTTTTGAACACAAACTTGTCAGTGCCGTCGGATTCTGGCCGTAAGGAGTGGGTGGCCGCTGGTCAGGGGGGCCGTTCAAGAGGGGGACTACTGTATAATATATAATAATTTTTAACTTTTAAGCATGAAAACATGTTACACCACTCCCTCAATAACTCGCGCACAACGGGGTCCAAAAACATCGACCGTATTATAAGCGAGGGTGCGAGTTATCGAGGGACCTATAACAAACAACAAAATTAACAAAGGGATTGACGTAGAGGCAGTTACAGTGTTGAGTATTCAATTAATAATCGTGCTAAGATTAACTGTGAATAAATATCTCTTCATGGCGGTGTACTTCATTTACTTTTTCCTCACAGAGTAACATTAATTTCAGGATAACTTAGAGTATATTGAGGAGATCATCAAAACATTATTCCACATGGTTTCCGTTTGCTTAACACATGTACGACTTCACATGTTGTGTACTATGTCACTAATTTTTGTGTTGAATTGGATACATTCTAGTTCTATTGTTTGATCCAAAGTAGACGGTTTTTTTTATACAAAAGATCGACACATTTCGAAAAAACAATGTCAATCGAACTATATGTAGATTTTATTGCGGTAGAAGTAAAATGGAAACAAATAAATAAATTCACAAGGGTTAACCATTACCAACACGAATTTAATGGGTCTACAAATTTAAAACAATGTAAATTAGAACACAATAACACTTGCGGTTTGTGACACGTTTGACAAATATCACTTCACATTTTGAAAAAATCTGTTATTTTTTGTGTGTTACTCTTTGATTTCTCTGCCGCCGAGCAAAATCCCTCAGATTTCTCAACTGCATGATCTTTACGTAGTCAACATTTTGGGTCTCCAGCCACCATATAGCAATATCAAAAGATTTGATTGCTTCCTCTGCAGAGGGGGGAGGTGGTGCAACATTGGCGTCTGCATCACTCTCAACACTTGTGGAATTGTCATCTGCTGCACATTGGTTTCTTATAGAATCAATAATTTGTTCATCAAACATGTATTCGGCTGTGGGACAGTCATTGTCAGCACAAATCCACTCCTCCATATCATCAAGAGAAACACCCATCTCAGGACCATGAGTCTGTACAAATTTCTCCCAAACAATTTCTCCCAAACAGCCTCTGCATTAATGACATCAGTTTCACTGAAATCATCATCACTGTCTCTGTCACAGACTTGCTTTATGTCAAAGGCAGCTCCAAGACCTTTAATCCAGCACCCCTCTATGTTCTTAGGAGTGACCGCTTTCCAAGCCTGACCACCCATGAATACAACCTCTTTTAAATTCACACTCTTGAGAAAGGTCATAACACCTTCTCCACTGTCAAGCATTGACTGTATTAACAGCCGATGGTAATTCTGTTTAAAGGTGCTGATAATTCCTTGATCCAGTGGCTGGATTATAGATGTTGTATTTTTGGGGAGGCATTCCACCCGGATCTTTCCATCGCTTGTTACGAGTGCATCAGCTGAGGGGTGGGCCGGACAGTTATCTAATAAAAGTATAGCTTTCTTATCTAAGCCCCTGGATCACTGGTGGTTTCTGACCGCTGGGACAAACATCTTGAAAAACCACTCCATAAATATGGTCGAAGTCATCCACGCGTTTCCACTGTTTCTGTATACAAATGGAAGGTTGTTCATGTTCATATGATGGAAACAACGTGGGGACTTGTATTTGCCAATACATAACGGTTTCATTTTGTGTGTACCAGTTTTGTTCACACAAAACAAAAGCGTTAATCTCTCTTTGTTCTGCTTGAAGCCCTCCTTTTTGTGTGGGTCATCTCTGGTAGCAAGAGTTTTGTCTGGCATCATTCTGTAGCAAAGACCAACCTCATCACAGTTGTAAATTTGGTCCTCTGTGTATTGTTCACGGATGATTATCTCTCTGAGCTGGTTTGGATAATTACTTGCGGCTTCCTGATTCGCTGAGCGTATCTCTCCCGACAATGAATTTTGTTTAATTCCATGTCGGCACTGAAATCTCCAGAGCCATCCATGGCTTACCCTAAAATGAGATTCATTCTCCATACTTTTGCCATTTTTTCTGCTTGGGCCTTGAGAATTGTTCCAGAGATGGGAACACCTTTTTCACATTGCTGTGTGAACCATGCGTACACAGCATCATCTAATTCATTATCTTTTGCAGTCCATGCTCGTTTTCGTTTGATCCCTTCATCTGAATCAACATCATGTAAGTAATTCCGAAGTTTCTACTCATCCTGAAGCCAACCTCTAAATGTCGACTCAGCAATTTTTAATTCATTGCAAACTTTTGATCTCACTTCGCCATTATGAACCCTATCTATGATGCACAGCTTTTCAGTCACTGAGTAGGCCTTCCGCTTACTTCCTTTGCTCTCCATGGTCAAATTTACAAATGATTAGGATACATTACTGATATTATATACTTTAATGATGTTAAGTACATAAAAATGTGAAACCATTTTCGATTGGTCAAATAAAATGAAATTTGAGAACGGTAATGACGACAAGAACTTATGCTCCTATTGGCATGCCTTTGAACTTTATTTTATTGTACTTCCCTTGTTTGATTTGATACAAAAGACATATTCAAAGTGATAAAACAACACAGGTCTCTTTTAATTGATTCTTTTATTGCAACAAACACTTCCCCAAGTTGTTGATCAAAACAAAGCCGGCATGTAATTAGGTTCTCAAAGAAGTACTCACAGGTTTCGATGTGACGGTCGATTGACTCTTTTCATGTTTTCATAGAAGAGAATATGTATTTGCGATTATAGTGTTTACATTGAGGTGAAATTAAAGGATTAGAACGTGAATTTCACATAGCAAGACATTTAATTGGTGTTTATTTCATTCTCTGTTGCCACCTGTTAGCATTTACCAGAATTTTTCATTGATCGCTGTTTCACCAGACTGTTTATTTACAGTGTATTGACAACTATTTCTCTAAAAAAACTAACATAATATGTGATATCTTATTAGAACTTGCAAATTTCACAATACGGATTCTATCTTTACGGGCAATAATCACCATTTTCAATGATGAGTTATATATCAAGGTTCGATTTACCATTTCTTATCATGATTTTTTTCAGGTTCAGCACATTTTAAAATATATTTTTGGGGGAAAAAAATCGGGAGCCATGCCAGACACCGCGTTATAAGCGGGTTCGCGAGTTATCTGGGCGCGAGTTATCGAGGGAGTGGTGTACTTAGTAAATAAAAATAAAATTGTACAATTATTAAAGTTAAAAATATTTATGATTTTTATTGATTGATGGTGTACAAGAAAAATGAGTTTGAATCACGTGTTACATTTTTTCCAAGTCAAAACTTTCTGATAAATGCAGATATGCCAGCCATTCCTAATAAAATATGATTGTATTGGAGTGTGTTACCTTTAATGAACTCATTATCCATTGCAAAGTTTTTGCATGGATTCCTGATGAGCATTATTATCGGTTGGCATCTCTGTTGAAGTCCTGGAAAAGGACAGTGAGCTACAGACTCTTTCCATCAGGGCTAATATTCCATCAGGGCTAGCTAATATTCCATCAGGGCTAGCTAATATTCCATTAGCTAATATTCCATTAGGGCTAATATTCCATCAGGGCTAGCTAATATTCCATTAGGGCTAATATTCCATCAGGGCTAATATTCCATTCAAAATGTTTTCTTTCTTTTTTGACAGAAGTTTCAGAAAGGCATGGAAATGCAGGATTTCCCAGAAATAAGTAAGAATTTTTCTGCTTGCAAAAAGTGTAATGCCGAAGAAACTTCTCCACTTCAGGTTGAAATTTCTCAAAACCCTCAGATTAGACATCTTTCTTAAATTAATAATAATAATTAATAATAATAATTAATAATAATAATTAATAATAATAATTCCATGACAAAATACTTCATGTTCTGCTTTTGGCTGTGTTTAGATTGCAGATAGGTACTGTTAGATGGAATCATGAACATTAGTCTGTTTTAAACAAGAATGTTATTAAGAAGAGTACTTTAGAAAAATAAATATTGCTGGAATAAATTGATTACAAAGAACTCCTTATAAAAGCCAATATTACAGAAAGTTTTAAAACTCTCATTACATCAGATTGCTGAATCAAGTAAGGTACAAAAGTAAGAGGTTGGAAGATGGGTAAAATCTTTTTAAATGTTGTCTGCAAAAAATGTTAAATAATTACCATGTTGAATTTTTTTGCATGCTTATATTTTATCAAGTGTAAATTTATGTGAATCTAAAGACAGTTGATCATTAGAATCAATATGTATTTTCAAACAGCTATTTTGGATATGAAAGCAACAACATCTGTGCTAATGGCGATAAATTTTAATGATACAACCCAGCCAGCGACCTTTGACATTTGTGCTCAAGACCACAAATTCCAGGTTTCCATAACAGCACCAGTGGGGGAACTCTGTCAGCCTTACACGATGAATGAGAAGGAGTTTATAACCCAACAAGGTGAGTGCTGAAAAAAGTGTTGTCATGGGAGAAATGATTTTTGTCTCACTTAGGACCAATCTGACAGGTGTGACACAATGTTGTCAGGATCACATTCAGTATGATCAAGGGCAGAGTAGTTACATCTAAGTATCAGAAAAATGTTGCTTTTCTCAAAACCATACAAATTGATGCCTATAAACATGACTTCACAATGTTAAACTTACATTTACAAAATGTCAGTTTAGTTATTTATATCACATAAATTTGTACAAATAATTGTTAAAATACCCATAAAAGTTCTGAATTTTTATTTTAGTTCATTGAGCCTGCCTCCTTAGTGAGCTCTTCAGTAAGAGAAACCATTGTTACATACTATTCATATGTTGGTCACCATTAGCTGTTTTGGCTGCCACTAACAACATCAAATAAAGCAAATAACTGAACCTCATTCTCAAATGCACCCCATTATACGTTATGACAATTTATATTTTCACTTCGAAATAACTTCCATTTGGCCAGATTGCATAGCTACTATGGCATGTGACTTGATTATGTCCAGCCATTTTTCCATCCATCTGTTATCATCACATTAGTTGGAGTCAGCATTTAGTTTATGTTATACAACTTAATATTTGGATGTGACATGAGGAGTGCTGTACAATTCTGATGCAACTGGACATTGGACTAAGTGAGTATTTATTAATGTACTTCATCATGCATCACCCAGTATTTGTCATCCATTGTGCATCATCAATTCAAAGTTGCTGTTTAAAACTTTTTTCAAAAAGAACTTTAATACCAGTTTGCAAATTATTTTAAAGGGAGCATTCTGCTATCAAGGTCTTTCAAAATTATATCAGTGTTTGCTGATTTATCATTCAGTATAGTTACCATTACTAAAAATACAATTTAAAAAAAATTAAAACAGCTTCTTCTCAGAAACTGGTCAAAAGAATTTGTTGTTGTTGTTGTTGTTGTTATAGGGTTTAACGCCATTTTTCAGCACAAGATAGGCTATACATGGCGGCCAGTATTAATGGTGGAGGAAGAACCCTGGAAAACCCCGGAAGAACCACCGACCCACGAGAAGCTACTGGCAGGCTTTCCCACGGACCCACGTTAGCCGAGCCTG